>CAUYSK010069525.1:0-28983 GCA_963575035.1 Avahi laniger
TCTGCCAGACAAAATCCAACATTATTTAAAGGAAAACAACAAAATCCAGACACTGAACAATGCATCACCCATAATGCCCAACACACAATAAAATATTATTAGACACATGAAGAAGCAGGAAAATGCGAAGGAAAAAAAAAAATCAGTCAATAACTGAAACAGACCAGAAAGGTCAGACATGAAGAAATTAAGAGATAAGGGTTTAAAACAGCTATTATAAATGCAGTCAAGGATAGTAAAGGAAAACAAAAACTTTACGAGGTAATAGAAAGTGAATCTCAACAGAAAAATGGAAACTATAAAAAGAACCAAGTTAAAATCTAAAAACTGAAACATACAATATTTGATATAAAAAGGTGACTGGATGGAAATTAACAGAAGATAAGGCACTACAGAAGAAAATATCAGTAATCTCAAAGGCAGGGCAATAGAAACTGCCAAATTGAAGCACACAGAAAGAAAAAAATGCTGAGGGAAAAAGAAAAAACTAAACAGAGCTTTAGTGAGCTATGAGATAATATCAAGCGGTCTAACATACATTTTAGAGTCCTTGAAGGAGAGTGAGAGAAGGGCAGAAAAAAATATTTGAAGAAATGTTAGCCGAAATCTTTCCAAATTCAATGGAAACGTTAAACCCATAGATCCAAGAAGCTCAATAAACCTCAGGTGGGATGAACACAAAGAAACACACACTAAGGCATGTCATGAGAAAATTTCTAAAAATCGATAATAAAAATAAAATTTCAGAAGCAGTCAAAGAAAAAGACTCATTACATACAGAACAATCTTACAAATGTTGGCTGACTTCTCATAAAAAACAGTGTGAGCCAAAAGACAGTGGAATGACATCTTTAAAGTACTGAAAGACAGACCCTGTCCATCTGGAATTCTGTGTCCAGTGAAAATATTGTTCAGAAAAGAAAAAATAAACTCATTTTCAGGCTACCAGAAAAGTAATAAAATTCATCACCAGCAAAACTGCACAAAAAATATTAATGGAAGTTCTTTAGGAGAAGGAAAATAACAAATAAAAATCTAAATCTACGCAAAGAAATGAAGGACACTTTAAATGGCAAGTATAATGCAATACAAAAGGTCATTTCCTCCTTTATAACTTCTGTAAAAGGCAATTTACTATTTAAAGCAAAAAATAGCAACAATGTATTGTAGATGTTATAGCACACCTGTTAAGTAAAATACATGATAACAATAGCACAAAGGATAGGTGAGGGGAAACAGGAAAATATTGTCAAGTTTTTATGTGAGTATGTGACGTGGTATAATGTTATTTGAAGGCAGATTGTAGTAAGTTAGCGATACATATTTTAAACCCTAGGGCTACTACTAAATAAAACTATTCGTTCAATGAATGAAAGATTTATTCTAGGTATTAAAAACGTACCTTTTATGGAACTGCTGATTAAATTAGATGTGACATTTGTCTTTTCCTGAACGCTTTTATTCAGTGGGATAAGACAGTGGGCAATTTTCGCAAGGGCAAAGGAAGGATGCATGGCGTGCAGGATAGGGTGAATTTTCTGCTTCGCTGTGCCTAATACAATGCTCCAGTTGTTAGAATGTCAAATTTTATTCAACCACACAGTACTGTAAATTCCCAAGGAAACATATTCCAGGAAAGTCTTCCAGCCAAGACCTTAGCTGGCCTCCTGTGGTGACATTCCATTAAGAAATATTCCATCTTACGTTTTATGAAAGGATTAGAATTGACAAAGTGTCTTGGCTGCTAATGTAAATACTTGAAAGAAAATTAAAGATTTTTTAGTATATGACTTTTCCTTCACTCTCAATGTCTGTTTCAGGGTCCACCTCTTATATTTTCTCTTCTGACTTAGGTCTTGATATTTATTCTGCACATTTTATAAGTGCCGTGCAGTAGATTTAAGAGAATCACATTGTGTGTGCGGGATACGGATATTGCTAGGCAAATGGAAACCAAGCTTTCTTGGTTGTGGAGAGGACTAGGAATGGGGGTGGATGCCCAGCAGAACAGCTTTGAAAGGCATGAGGTTGAGTGCCACCCTCCCTCCCTTCTTCCTTGTAGCTTCTCTGCCCTTTCTCTGGTCGTCTCAATAGAGCCCCATGGTGGGCTCTTTGGAATCCACATAACAGTGTGTGTAATTATAATAATCATCTTGCATGCTTGTAGTTCTTTTCTTCCAAGAAACTCAAGGGCAGCGTCAAAAGAAAAACATAACTCTCAGGACCTTGGTCAGCTTGTAAATCAGGGTTCCTTCACATGGGGTTTGAGGCCAAGGTTAGCTTTCAGGGCATTGGTGAATTGTTTGAAATGGTTTGGAGAACAAACATTCACGAATTTTTTCCCAAGAAGAGGGCTACTTAGATTTATCGGATGGGGGCTGAGGAGATCCAAAAAAAAAAAGAACCCCTTGCTGTAAAAGATGAATTCCTCTTTCAAAAATTAAAATTAAGAAGCAATCCCCCCTAATTTAATTATTTAATTTAATCACTGAGTCTCTGAATCTAAGAGAGAAAAGAAAAACTTAATATATTGAGTGTACATTATCTTGGTCTAACAACCTATGGGAGTAAATATTGTGTACCTATTTTACAGAAACAATTTAAACTTGAAGAATTTATGTGCTTTTCTGAAAGCAAATAGCTTCAAATGTTCTCAAGAGAATTCAAAAGAAGATATTTCAGTTCTCAAAGTCCTAATGTTTTCTTCTCCTTTCTTCCGCTATCATAGACGGCAGTCCATGCTCCGACGCAAAGCCAGCCCCTTCATCTGCAGGCTGGGTTCCATCTCCTCTGCCTACCCACCCACGTCACTCCGGCGACCCTCCCTCCTGTCCCACATCAGAGGCTGGTGAACGGCCTATGGGTCAAACCAGCTGGCCCGTTTCTCTATGGTCCATAAACTAAGATAGTTTTCACATCTTTCGATGGTTGGGGGAAAATATTTTTAAAAAGAAGAATATTTTGTTATACTCAAAAATTACACGAAATTCAGATTTCAGTGCCCGTCAAGTTTTATGGGTACCAGCGTGATCATTTGTTTATATATTGCCTACGTTCACTTTCACACTACATCAGCAGGGCTGAGAAGTTGTAATAGAAACCATATGGCCCACAGAGCCTAAAATATTTGCTATTTTCCCCTTTACAGAAAAATCATGCCAACCCTTGTCCTACACCATCAATTTGTTTTTGTCCTGATTTGTAGTGGGCTGGAAGGTGGTCCCCAAAGATATGCCGTGTCCTAATCTTGGAACCTGTAAACGTGACCTTAATTGGAAAAGGGGTCTTTGTAGATATGTTTAAGTTGAGGATTCTGAGATGAGGAGATAATCCTGGACTATCCGGGTGAGCCCTAATTGCCACCACAAGTGTCCTTGTAGGAGGGAGGTGGAAGGATATTAGACAGACACGCACAGGAGAAGGTGACGTGCAGACGGAAGCAGAGGTTGGAACGAGGTGGCCACAGAGTCAGGAAAGCTGGCGACCACCTGAGACTGGGAGAGGCAAAGAATAGATTTTCCCCTGGAGCCTCCGGAGAGACTATGGCCCTTCCAACACCTTGATTTCAGCCCAGTGAACCTGGTGTTAGAATTCCAGGCTTCAGGCCAGGCACGGTGGCTCATGCCTGTAATCCTAGCACTCTGGGAGGCCGAGGTAGGAGGATTGCTTGAGCTCAGGAGTTCGAGACCAGCCTGAGCAAGAGCGAAACCCCATCTCTACTATAAATGGAAAGAAATTAGCCAAACAACTAAAAATAGATAAAATTAGCCAGGGATGGTGGTGTGTGCCTGTAGTCCCAGGTGCCTGGGAGGCTGAGGCAAGAGGATCGCTTGAGCTCAGAAGTTTGAGGTTGCTGTGAGCTAGGCTGATGCCTGAGCTAGAGGGTGAGACTCTGTCTCAAAGAAAAAAGAAAAAAAAAATTCCAGGCTTCAGAAGTGTAACAGAAAAAAAAACTCTGCTGTTTTAACCCACCAACTTTGCGGTCATTTGTTACAGCAGCTTCAGGAAACTAACATGTTACTGGATTGTGTATAACCCATCAGAATAAAAACATGCCGTTTTATCTTCCACTAAGAAAGTTCTCTGATCCCACGTTCCCTGCTGGGTTATGTTCCATTTCTCTGATCCCTTTATAGTAAGACTTCTTATGAGAGTTGCAATGTGTGCTCTCTCCGGTTCCTCTTCTCCTGTCCCCTCTGAACCCCATCCCAGTGAGGCATTTGTTCCACTGCTCAACCCAAACTGGTTACCCTTCAAGGTTGCCAGTGACCTCCACATGGCCAAATTTAATGGTCCTCCCCAGCCTTATCCTGATTCATTGACCGGCAGCACAGACACACCTGATGCTCCTTCCGCCACGTCACAATTTTCTTCTTTGGCTTCCAGGACACCCCACACTCTTGGTTTTCTCCTGTCTCACCAGCTGTGTCTTCTCAGTCTTCTTTGCTGTTCCTCCTCTTCTCCCCAACTTTGTAGCTCCTACCGTCTCTATCCAAGCTTCCTCTGTTAGAGATCTCAGTCGGTCTTACAGCTTTAAATATCCTGTTTAGGTCACGGACTCTGAAATGGATATTCCCAGCTGTCCAGACCTCTCTAACTCCGGACTCATTATCCACTGCCTGTATGAGATCTGCGCTTGAAACAGCTCCGAGACAGAATGTGGGATCTACCCAACCTCAGATCAGCTGTAGCCACACCCTCTGTTGATGTCAGCTGCTTCCTTCCGGTTTCTCAGGCCAAAGATCTTGGCGTGACCCTTGACACCTCTCTGCCTCTCACACCACACATCCAATCCATTAGGGGATCTTGCTGACTCTGATTTCTGAAACAGATAAAAATCTGACCCCTGCTCACCTCCATTGCTTCCACCTGGTTCACGCCACTGTCACGTTTTGCCTGGATTATTGCAATACCCCTTAATAGGTCTCCTGTTTCCACCTTTGCTCCCTTCTCTCTATTCCCACTACTGCACCAGAGTGATCCTTTTCACTAGAAACAAGATCATGCAGCTCTTTGTGTAAAATCCTGCAGTTACACCCTGTTTTCCCAGCATAAAAGCCAAAGCCCTTGCAGTGGCCTATGGGGCCGCAGGCAGCCTGTGCCCTGCCCACTCTCCCTCCTGCGCCACGTCCACTCTCCTCTTCCCACCCACGCAAAGTGGCCTTCCTGCTACTGCGACATTGGAGCCTTTGCCTAGGTTATTCCCTACAGCTGCTGTGCTTCGGTAGACCCTGAGCAAGAGCGGCCCTTGCTCTGAGCCCCACATACTAGAGGGTGGTGTAAACCACCTGTGGTGACAGGCTGGTTTGTAAAAATATTATTTTCAGTCCATTGTGGATCAACACGTGGTCTCACTCCATGGGACTAGTATGTGGCCATGCTGAAGGAAACTCACCAGGCAAGTTCAACACCCGACTGGTCTACAGCTCGGTGGACTACGTGAGACGAACAAGTCCCCTGGCCACAAGCTTGGACACACGGTAAGTCAAACTGCTACGCGAGTGTCTCAGTGTTGACTCTCGATTTATTTCATGCCCCATCACAGACGGGAAAGAGACTGCTCTTGGGCTGGCACTGTTCTTGGACTGCACCAGAGAGCACTGCTGTAGGGGACCCTGCTCTGGCTTCCTCTGGCCGTGCCCCTTGCTGCGGAGCAAGGATTCTGCAGTACGAGGAACAAAGCCCACTTGGAGCCCGTGACCCCCAGCGATCACACTCTGGGGCTCCTGGGCCCTGGAGTGCCCAGCTCGATGACTCCAGGGCCCATGCAGGCCTCTTCCCCAGGCCCATCTGCCTCGCCCCTGTGTGCACCTGAGGGTATGTTCAGAGCTTGGGTGCTCAAGCCAGACTGTCCGCACGTGGGCGTGTGACCTTAGTGTGACTGTGGGCCTGGGTCTGTTCTGTTTGTGTCACCACGTTCTGGCGCAGCATTCTGAGTAGTCTTTAAAGCCTTTTATTCATGATGAAAGTAAATATTAAGGCATCATTTAACAGAGTATTAGCTTGATTTACAACTTTTCGATATTTGGACATCTGGTATGTGGACCTCCATTTGAATTCTTGCCTCAAGAATGTTAGGGGTGAGCGTGTCTCCGCGGCTGTCTCCCTGGGGGCTTTGCTCAGCTCTCACATTCTTGATTAGTTTCCTAGGGCTTCTACAGCAAGTGCAGCAAGCTGGGTGGCTTAGAACAATGGAAATTTGCCTTGCAGTTTTAGAGGCCAGAAGTCCTGAATCAAGGTGCTGGCAGGGCCCTGGGGAAGAATAATGGAAGATTCCGGGAAGAAAATCTGTTCCGGGCCTCCCTCCGAGGTTCTGGTAGCCTCTGGTGCACCTTGGCTTATAGATGACTGTCTTCTCCCTGTGTGTGTCTGTCTCTGTGTCCGAATTTTCCATTTTAGGAGGATACTAGTCATATTGGATTAGGGTCCACCCTAATGACCTCATTTTAGCTCGATTACCTCTACAAAGACCCTATTTCTAAATAAGGTCATATTCTGAGTTACTGGGGGTTCGGGCTTCAACAAATCTTTCTTGGGGGCTACAAGTCAACCAGAAACACCTTCCCTGTGAGACCCTCTCGATGACTCTACTCAGTGCTATATCCTGTCTTCCCTATCTCCAACCCCCACACCCCCAAACACTTTGACCCAGATTGACTTTGTCTTTTTCCATTGTAATTGTCACCTTTTCATATATTATACTTTATGATTCATTTATGCATTCTATCTACTGTTTGTCGAATGTCTCTTCCTATGAAATGCTGGCTCCCTGAGGACAGCGGTCTGTCTGCTTTGCTCACTGCCACATCCCAAGAGTCTAGAACAGCACCTGGCTCATAACAGGCACTCAATAGATATATGTGGGAAGAACAATTTGAACTATGCTGTCTTCTAGGGGAAGAAAAATGGTCCCTGCTGACTCTGGTAAGAATAATGGAGTTATCACTGCACCTAAAGTGTGATGACTGCAGAGAGAAGTTAAGAGGGACATCAGGCTGTGTTAGGCTGTGTCTGTTACCCCCAAAACACTACATGGACCTAAAATCTTTAAATTATGCTGAGTCCATGCAATTGAGTTTGTGCATCTAGATGAAAACTTTCAATTAAAGAAAGAGAGCAAAGGAAAAGAAAGAAGCAAAAAGGAAGAGAGAAGAGCTGGATTCCAGCCTGTAAACATCAAACAGTTTGAGGGGAGGCTCAGAAGTCAGGGGTTTATTTCAGACCTTCTCATACCTTTTAAGAAGGTATCCATGGATTCAACCAACTGTGGATGGGAAATATTTAAAAAGAAAAAAAAAAAAAGAAAAAAAGAGAAATATTTGGTTGTGTCTGCATTGAGCACATACAGACTTTTTTCCTTGCTATTATTCGTTAAGTAATAGAGTGTAACAACTATTTCCATAGCATTTACATTGTATTCAGTATTATAAGTAATCTAGAGATGATTTAAAGTACACGGGAGGGTATGCATAGATTATATGCAAATACTATGTCATTTTATAGCAGGGACTTGAGCATTGGCAGGGTTTGGTATCTGTGGAGGGTCCTGGAACCAATCTCCCACAGATACTAAGAAATAATTGCATATAAAGGCATAGAAAAGGTGATGGTGGTCACCTCAGGGGTGGTGTAGGCATGGGTGTTTTTCACAGGGAGTGGCCAAATGGATATTGACTTTATCTGCACAGTTTCAATTTTATTTACTGGGAGAATATAATCATGGGTTGTTGATCTAGTTAAAAATTAACTTAAAAATGTAATAAGTTATGGCTTTCCTCAGGAGAAGCAGATAGCTATTCGTTGCTGTGCATTGCAGCTGAGAATGTGTGTTTGCGTTGCCCACAGAATGTTCCGCTTGCTCCCCTTCTCCTGATGAAACATTTATGAGTAAGTTGTATTTCAGGTTTACGGCCAGTTTCATCATCATATGCTATGGCATAGTCCAGAACCACTTGGGAAAAGTGGTTGAGGGAAGAAAGAGAGGTCAAATGAATAGAAAGAAAATGTTCTCTTGGAGGAAGAAGAAAATGGTTGCCAAGGTAGCCCTGAAATGTCAAGTTTGTGTAATTTCTTCTATCATTGTAATATCAGCAACTTAAGACCAATAGTCAGCAGCCATACTTCTCAGAGTCCTAGAAGGCCAGCCAGGGAAGGGCATCCCCTTCAACTGAGGCCCAAAGAGGAAAGTTCTTATTCAGCTGATTGGAGAAAAGGCAGAAGTACACTAGAAAATCCCAGTTTCTGGTTGACAAGAACAACCTCATAACACCAGCGAGCATTGAATTCTTCCTGTGTCCCAGGCATGTGTGCTGTATTAACCTTCACACTGAACATTATGAGGTTGATACTATTATTATCCCCATTTTTTAGAATAGTTAATTGGAAAGATGACTTGCCCAAGGTCACCCAGCCAGAAATGGGAGAAGGTAGGACCTACACCCAGGCAGCTAACTCCAGAATCTAGGTTCTTAGTGACTATTAGTGTTTTGTGCACTTTGACACCATATCTTCTCTGTGAGTTGTGGCCTTCCTTCAACAACTTCTTGGATAGATATGGCAGTTTTAAAAACACCATCTGCAAGAAAACCCAAAATACAAAACAACACCATCTGCAAACTTTTGACATTTCACTGGAGAGGTGGTGTCTGTGATTCCTCCTTAGAATCTGGAAGGGCCTCTGCTGTAACAAGTACAAAGCTAATGTGACTTCTGAGACTAAGTCACGAAAGACAATAGAGATTCTACCTGGTTCTCTTGGTACTCTTGTTTTCGGAATCTACGCTCCATGCCATGAGGAAGTTGACCCCACATGGAGAGGCCATGTGCAGGCAATCTGGTCAACTGCGCCAGCTGAGTTCCCAGCAGGTAGCCAGCATCAGTCACCAGACATGAGTGAAGAAGCCTTGGGAAAAACTCCAGGCCCAGTTATCATCTGACTGCAATTGCATGAGAGACTCTGAGCAAGAACCTGGACCACCTCCAGAAACTAAGCTTTGGGATGATGAGCTATATCGCACTAGATAGCCTTGCCTGTAGATTTATCAGAGCTAGAATTAGGCATCATCCATGCATGGCAAAGAATATCCAACAGAATAAGGAAATTAGTAAAAGAAAATCTCACCCATCAATCTTACCAGTCCTCTGGCCACTGTCCAGAGGTACAACTGAAAAGCTAGCTTAGCCAGGTGTCTACAATCACTGGAAGAACACGTTTATGGAGAGTCCAGTGCGCCATGCGATGTTAAGTGCTTTATTGGTGCACTCATTTCATCTTCCCAACAACTATGTGAAGGAGACACGACTGTTCCTAATCCTTGAGGATACGAAGGAGAGAAGTGTTCAGAAGTTGCCTCAAAGTGACATAGTTAGCAGGAGGGTGAACTAGGTAGGGTAGGCTAAGGTGCTGGAACAGAAAGACCCCAAATACATTGGCTAAAATGGGGTAGAGGTCTGTCTCGCTCTCACTGACCTGTCTTGAGGGAGGCACTGCAGGTTGGCAGGGCATTCCTGTCTTCTCATGCACAGCTTCCATCCCTGGTTCCAAGCAGGTCATGCAGTTCTTACCTTCTCTCCACAATCAGCCAGTGGGAAAGGCGAGGAGGGTACCTGCACATTTCTTTTAAGGGCATGACCTGTAATTGGTACATGGCACTCTGCTCACATCAAATTGGCCAGAACTGGTTTACCAGGAAACCATGCAGGGACTAAGAGTCAAAGAACTAACCAGTCTCAACTCATGATTTTACCTACTGTATCAGTTATTATAGCTTTTGCTGCATAATAACCCACCCCCAAGTTTAGTGGCTTAGAATGACAAACCCTTGTCAGCTGGGCAGCTCTCCTGGTCTAGCCTGGCCTGGCTAAATTCCAAGGTTAGCAGATGGTGGCTGGGCTGGGGTTGGATGGTGTATTAGTGCTCTCCAGGGAAACAGAACCTATGTTTCCATATATATTTTATATGTGTATATCCTGCATAGATATATAGATAGGAATTGGCTTATGTGATTATGGAGACTGAGAAGTCCCACAGTCTGCCAGGAGACCCAGGAAGGCCAGTGGTGTAGTTCAAAGGCCTGAAAGCCAGACAGCCAGTGGTGAATTCCAGAATGAGCCCCAAGGCCTGAGAGCCAGGAGTGCCAAGAGCAGGAGAAGACCCCAATGTCCCAGCTCAAATGGTCAGGCAAAGGGAGCAAATTCTCCCTCCTTCCACCTTTTTGCTCTGTTGAGACCCATAATGGATTGGATGATGCCCACTAATCTCATCTGGAAACACCTTCACAGACACATCCAGTAGTAATAGTTAAGCAAATATCCGGGTACCCTATGGCCCAGTCAAATTGACACGTACAGTTAACCATCACAGCAGCTGCAGTGGCTCATGCCTGTAATCCCAGCACTTTGGGAGGCCAAGGCGGGAAGATCACTTGAGACACCATCTTCAGACAGGGACCAGACCCTCACCAGACAATGAACCTGCCAGTGCTTTGATCTTGGACTTCCTTGCCTCCATAGCTGTGAGAAACAATTTTGTGTTTATAAATTATTCAGTCTTAGGTATTTTGTTATAGTGGCATAGATGGACTATGACACCCATAATGCAACTATCTACCACTTGTAGCATACCTCCCTGGGCACCTATTTCATTGTAGAGTACTGGTATGGGATGGTTACAGGCACGGTGGGTAGATTAGTATCTGGGAGATTGGGATCCTGAGTATCTCCCAACTTCTTTCCACTTTGGACTTCTCTCTTTGTTGAAACAGGCCTCTTGCTATGTTGCCCAGGCTGGTCTTGAAATTCTGGGCTCAAATAATTCTCTAGCCTTAACCTGCTGCGTGGCTGGGATTACAGGTGGGCACCAACTCACCTGGCTGGACTCTGGATTAACAAATAGCAGGAGGTGGAATGTAGGCAGTGAAGGGAGATCCCCCTGAGTATGTTCTGCTTTGACGAGTTGCATTCACTCCTTTTTTTTTTTTTTTTTTGAGACAGAGTCTTGCTCTGTTGCCCAGGCTAGAGTGCCGTGACATCAGCCTGGCTCACAACAACCTCAAACTCCTGGGCTCAAGCAATCCTTCTGCCTCAGCCTCCCGAGTAGCTCGGACTACAGGCATGCGCCACCATGTCCGGCTAATTTTTTCTATATATTTTTAGTTGTCCAGCTAATTTATTTCTATTTTTAGTAGAGATGGGGTCTCGCTCTTGCTCAGGCTGGTCTCAAACTCCTTAGCTCAAATGATCCTCCCGCCTCGGCCTCCCAGAGAGCTAGGATTACAGGCGTGAGCCGCTATGCCCGGCCTGCACTCACTTCTTATGAGTATGTGACTTGGTAGGTTTCACATTACGGACCTATACTCTACTACTGTTGTATAGAAAACAAACAATAAAAAATGATTTAAAGGGCACCTTTGGTGGCAAGCTTTGACGTACATCATCCCTTTCTCCCCATACTCAGGAATCTCCATCCAGAGAGTGGTTGTAGGGAAGGTGGTAAGAGGCAGAGTCCGTAAGCAGTAGCATAGATCCTAAACTTGGAGGTTTGAGTTTAGCCTTTTGTGTCCTACTGTAAGGGTCCTGCCCCAAATGGCTGCTAACTGGGCTTCATAAATTGAGGTAGTGATTCTCCACTCTGGCTGTACATCAGAATCACCGGGGGAACTTTGCAACAGATACAGTTACCTGGACCCCATGCCAGAGCACGGGAATAGGAATCTTTGGGGGAGGGGCCCAGACATTTGTTTTTATTTATCTAGAAGCTCAACCAAATAATTCTCATGTGCTGCCATTGGAAGCACTGAATTAGGGGTGTCCCCCTCTCACGGACTTAGGAGGCTGTCCTTCCTCACTCGTCCAGAACAGTTTCACAGCTCAACAGGTAGTGAGAAAACAGAAATGGCAGACGTAGTGATGCACAGGATACTGGAGCCCCGGGCTCCCTACGTGGACTGGGGGTGAGTCTTTGGGGGACCCGGCCACGCTAAATTAGAAACAGGTCCTTCTATCTACTCGACCAGAAATATGCCATTCTTGGGTCACTGCCAACAATGTGGAAGCCAAGAGAGAAATATTCTAGCTAGCAGAGTGTAAAAATGAGCAGGACCGCTCTTGGATTAAGAGAAAAGGGAAAGAGAGTCTAATGTGGGTGCCAATGGACGAGGGGCAACAAAATGCTAATATACCACCCTCTGTCACCAAGAGCCGTGGCTATGGCTGGGCGCCCGCTTGTCCCAGCCCTGTATGGATCTGGGTACAACAGCTGGCCTTGAAGCCTTGGCCCATGCACAGGGCGTCTGTGTCCTGGGCCAAGGTGGAAGGCAGGGCGCCTGGCTGCATCCTCCACTGTGTCCTGGCTCAATGCAGCTCACGGCACACGCCCAGAGCTCAAGGTCACCTCCCTTGGCACCCTGGTAGCCCTGCCCACCCCAGGCAGCACCGCCCGTTACTCAGAGTCTCCTTCTCTCACTCCTGCACAGCAAAACGTGCCAGCGCTGGGCTTCTTTCGCTCAGGGACCGGCTGTCACTCTGCAAAGAACAGGGCTTCGGAGTCAGGTGTTCCTGCACTCAAACCCCAGCAAGGCCACTTTCGACAAGTCATTTAACCTCACGGAGCACCGGTTTCCTCCTCTGCCACCCGAGGACCAAGGTGTCATAACAAACCCTGTGAGACAAGCACGAAGTGACATGATGCATGAAGAACATCACGGGCAGGACTTCACAAGTGATGGCTTGGATTCAATCTGAGAACTTCACGTCTAGGCAGAATAAGCTCTTCTCCTCCAAAGTGTTTGCATTTTTAAAGGAAACTAATGGTTCACGGGAGATCTTCACAGGTCGGGCAACTGGAGGTGAAGAACTAACTTGGCGCTGCAGCTGGCGGGTCATGGCACCGTGTCGGGAAGAGGGCGCCCTCTGGAGGCCCTCAAACCCCGCCTCGTGGCTGGGGGCTCCCGAAGCGCAGCCGGCCTGCAACCTGCCGTAGATTCACCCACGGAGCCTACGTGGTGGGCGGGGGGTTTGGGGGCAGCCAGCAAAGCGGACTTCTGTCCTCCTCCTGCCGGGATTCTCACGCAGTGTGTGCCCAAGAGCGTCCCCTACTCTTCCTAGACACAAGACGGGTCCTGCTAAGGGGATTTCTGTTTAAACGAGTCAGCCTTTTCTGCATGAATCTTTTTGGCACAACAAAACCAAAAATGACTTCCCAGAAGTTTTTCACACTTGTGAAACACTTCTTGTTGACAGCCCAGCGCAGCTGGTTCTCACACCCGGAGTAACCTTTCAGAGCCACACTGCCTCACTTTGAGTGGAGAGGATTAGAAAGCAGTTTCAGAGAATATTCCTATGCATCATGCCTCCAAAAATAGCCCTTCATTTCCTTCTGATCCAATGATGAAAAATGTTAACAATAGTCTAAAAACAAAGAATTGAGAAACTCATGCTTTAAAAATGGGGATACGTGGCCGGGCGCGGTGGTTCATGCCTGTAATCCTAGCACTCTGAGAGGCTAAGGCGGGTGGATCGCTCAAGGTCAGGAGTTCGAGACCAGCCTGAGCAAGAGTAAGACCCCGTCTCTACTAAAAAATAGAAAGAAATTATCTGGACAACTAAAAATATATATATATAGAGAAAAAATTAGCCAGGCATGGTGGTGCACGCCTGTAGTCCCAGCTACTCGGGAGACTGAGGCAGAAGGATTGCTTGAACCTAGGAGTTTGAGGTTGCTGTGAGCTAGGCTGATGGATGCCATGGCACTCACTCTAGGTCAGGCAACAAAGCGAGACTCTGTCTCAAAAAAGAAAAAAAAAAAAAAAAGGGGATTCAATCAGGTGCAGTGGCTCACGCCTGTAATCCCAGCACTTTCGGATGCCGAGGTGGGAGGGTCGCCTGACCCTAGGAGTTTGAGACCAGTCTGGACAACATAGTGAGATCCCATCTCTATAAAAAATTTTTTAAATTAACCAGGTGTGGTGGTGCATGCTTGTAATTCCCAGCTACTTGGGAGGCTGAGGCAGGAGGAAAGCTTGAGCCCAGGAGTTCAAAGCTGTATTGAGCTAGGATTGTGCTACTAAACTTCAGCTTGGAGGACAGAGCGAGACCCTATCTTAAAAAAAATCCAGGATGGCGGGGGGAATATACAGGGCTCATGGTTTCTGGGCCCAGCTTGTCTTTCATCTGGGGCATTTACCTTCACTGTAACTGAAGGGTCATGTTGCTATGAGCCAGACTTGACAGGGGAATTTGGTTCATTGGTTTAGTGCAGGGGAATTCTGGGGTTCTGGGGGTTCATTCCGGATAGGTTCCACCTTTTCTTTCCGTGGAAGCTCAGAAAGAGGAATTGGCAACCGTTTCCAAGTCTCATGGATGCCTGAGTTTTAACTCTGCCTGGAAGATGTCATAGTCTCCATTGGGCAACCTCTAGGAAGGCCACTTTGGGGGGTATACTAGTCAAGACTTTCTGAGTAAGGAACTGAACTCTAACTCAAACTGATGTAGGCAAAAAGGAAAGGTGTTAGCATGGGCTTCTGGGAAGGATGCTGGGATAGTCCCCCAAATCCAAGGCAGATGTGCAGGAGGCAGGACTTCCCTGTTAGAGCTGATGGTCCCCATCTCAGGCACCTTCTGTCTCCTACCTGGCTGTCTCTGCTTTCTTCATTCTCTCAGACTGCCCTTCAAAAGGCTTCCTCCATGCCATGGGAAGACAGCCACTGTGTCTCCCAGTTGACACAGCCACTGCTTATCCTCCTTTATATTATAGCATCTGTATTTTAATCTCAGGGAAGGACTCTGATTGGTCCTTTCTAGTTTCTGTCACTAGTGAATGGACCAATCACCATTGCTAGATGGTATTAGGATGGGCTGGGTCTGAGTCACATGCCCACTTCTGAGCTAGGGGATTGGGCTGAATTTCAGAGGCAGGGCATTTCCAACACTTGCCAGGCAGGAAGAAGAGAAGAGCTATGACTGTCCACTTCAGGGCAGGAGAACTTACCCAAAACCAAGTGAGCCTGCCCCAGGGCACAACAAGAGAGGGCAGCTGGGAGTAGATACAGTGAACTTGCCTCCTACAACTGTGCTGAGCTTTTTGAAGACTTCTTAATGGAACTGCCCATGGCGTGGCTGCCCCAGAGTGCTTGAAAGGGACTTATAAAGAAGGCAAGCTAGGGGATCAATGACTGAGTCCTGTGTGTTACTTTTAATGGGAAAAATATGAAAATAATCTAAATACCTAACAGTGGAGGAATGCATTGGACCATCATCCAATACATACTGACAATGGACCATCATCAAGAGATTTTAACGGCAAAGTAAAATGGTCACATCATAATGTTAAAAGTGAGAGATAGGACACAAAAATTCATTTGCTCTGTGGGCTTAACCACGTGCCTCCTTTCCCAAAAAAGTAAACAGAAAAATATGCCTGTTAACCATGGTTGCTGTTGGGTCATAGGATTATGTCCCTTCTACCTCTCTGTTTCTTTCTTTCTTTATTTTTTTCAATTTTATTTTTTTCTACAGTAAGCATGTCTTCCTACGGTAATCAGAAACAAAAATAAACTATAGTAATATCATCAGCAAAATTGAACTGTAAAGATTTAAGAATCATTAGAAGAGATTTTTAAAATTCCCAGATCCTAGGGAACCAGTTCCTAAGAGCTGGTGTGGTTGGCAGGGACAGAGGTAGAGGAGAGAAGAAGAGCCCCAAGAAACTCAATTTCCCTCCAGTTAACACAGAAGGATTTGAGGGGCTCTGAAACCCCGAGGAGAGTGTAGACCAGCTAGACAGTAGAGTCCTTGACATATAACTCAGAGTTTGTTTTCCTAGAGGAGGGTGTGACTCAAGGTAGAACAACAGAACAGTCACGCAGAACTTGTTTTAGATTAGAGAAACATGTGTAAGAGCATCACATCTAGTTTATCGCTTTTACAGATGAAGCCACTGAGGCCCAGAGAGGGTTAGTGACCTGCCCAAGATCACACAGCAAGTGAGTGTTGTTGCCAAATACAATCAAGGCTTGTAACTGGCAGTGCAGTGCTCTTTGGGGACCATAATGTGGCAGTGCGTCATTTGCTATAAAAAGAACCAGGCACCTCAGCTGGGAGGAAGCATCAGTGTCTGTCTCCTAGAAACACGCATCACTGAGACGATCTAGACCTGTGAGGGACTGATTTGATAAGGACTTTGATACAGTGCTAGAAAATCAGTTACGTTTAATCACTGTTCAAAAACCACATTTCACTTAAAGGCATTTTTATGAAAAAGTACGAAGAGCTTTTACAATTTTTCATACATATATATATTTAACAAATACATTTCATTTCTGTTACACTGGGCCTTAGGTTGCCAAGGAGACGGTTATCAGCAGAACTAAGCTGTTGGTGAATAATTAATTGTCTGTCCTCAGCGAGGCTGGGAGAGAGAACTTCTCAGACTGTTTCTGCAGGGTTTAGGCAAGGTCTGCCTCTGTCCAGAGCAAAAAGAGATGTGAGGGGGCCAGTGAGATGGCCACATGAAAGGTGGGTATGCAGGACAGAGTCTTCCCCCCCAGCCCTCAGACAGCCAGTGGCAGCCACTGCCGTTGCCAACTCATGTCCCCCACACCCCACTGTTGGATCCCTGCAGACCACCTACTGCCTCCGTTTGCATTTTCATGCCTGAGAGTTTTCTCTGGCAGCCAGAGGTCTCCTGCTTGCTCATAGCAGACCAGAAGTGCCAAAAAAAACAAAAAACAAAAAACAAAACAAAAGAAACTTCCCTCCTCAACCAATGAGGGATAGAGGGATAAGAGACAACTCCAAGGTGTGTTCTGCATTCTGCACTAGGACCCCATGTCCCAGGGGATTCAGCTCCACTGACCCACAGTGGTCTCTTGCTAATGCTCACTTGTTGGCTTCCTCTCTTCCCCTGGCTTGTTTCTCTCCTCCCCTCTTGGTGCTTCCTGGGATCCCCTCCCAAATAAACACCTTGCATTCCGATCCTGGCCTCAGGTCTCTCCTGGGGTGCCCTAAACATACAGCCATGCTGTGCATTGAGACCTGTGTGGGTAACAGGTGGTAGGGCAGGATTCCCGTCCACTGTTCCATCCTACCCTTATTCTCTGCAAAATGGAATTTTCCTGTAAATGTAAAATGGCATTTCTCAAGCTCTCCCTTTCTTTTTTGCCAAATGTGTCCTAGATCATACTAGCCTAAGCTGAAATAGCTGCGTGCTCTGAGCCTATAATAATTTATACCTAAGCTATGTAAGATAGACCTGTCCCCAAAGCACAGTGGGCTACCTAGGCAAAAGCCCCAGAAGGAACTGAAGTTTCCTCAGTGACTGGCATTGAATAGAACTTAATGGTGACAACCTTCTATTTTCTAAATTAAGTTTCCACGCTAAATACTCAACATATAAACAGTCGATTCAAGGAAATCCTGTGGTATCTAATTTCTTGACATCATTATATTGTTCACTTAACATCTTTGCTGAAATAAGCATGCTCTTTCTTGGTTTGTTTGCTTTATAAGGTTGCTACTTCCACTCCAAGAAAAGGTGACAATAAAAAATGGATCATGATATTTCTCCCACTTTCATATTCTTATTAGAGAAGGCATTTTAAATACCCAAATACTAGATGATCAGTCGAGGTTAAAAGAGGATCAGGGCTAATGCTCAATCCACTAGAGCTACCTACTCCCACCTTGCTCGTGAATATGAACTCTTGAGAGAGACGTCAGGTTGAACTGTCTGCAAATGACCTGTGATAGCGAAGGCGTTAGTTGAAAACATTATGTGTATGCTGGGTGTGGGGCGAGAAAATATTATAGATCATTTTCTCTGGGCCATGAGCAGGATCCATCTGTCAAGGCAGAGAGCCCCAGAAAAAAGGTGGGTGGGGTAAGGTCTCCGCAGCTGTGACTGATGGCTGACACTTTAACGTCACTCAGATGACGGCTGATGCCTCTGAGCAAGCTATTGCAAGATGGAGCAACTTCTTGGGTTCTCAATCCTTCCTAGGTTTTCATCTCAAAATTTCATGAGGAATACCCCTACCATCTGTCTCCCTGAACTCAAAAAGTTACTCAGATCTGTTGTATAACCTTGTAAGAAATGTATTCTCGAAAGTGGTAGATTTCCATCTTACTTTCCCCATCTCTAACTTTTTCCTTTTTTGACAATCTTATAAAGAAGCCTGAGTGGGTGAAGCTGAGCAGGGAAAAAGAATAAGTACCTCCTAAAACCCAACCACCTCTTTCTGTCTTTGTTATCTGACAACAAGAAATAGCTTTGGGGAAAAATTAACTGCCATGGAGGCAAGTTTAGGACCAGTAATTAGGACTTTGATATTCAAACCCAAGGCTCAAGTCTTTCTACCAAGAAAGGTATAAATCGATGGATAACAGAGAAGTCTAGAACACAGGGAGCTTGAGGTATAAATCGATGAATAACAGAGAAGTCTAGAACACAGGGAGCTCGGCTTCAACTTGAGCTTGTTTGCCTTCTCCAGCTAAATGTTCAGAGGACAATTGAGAAGAAAAAGCTTCCTGTCTTCCTAGCATCTTCTGTCTGAACCTTTCCAGTTCAACTTCCTCAGGGTTGAAGAGCTGTAAATCCCAGTTGAGACATCTCGTCATCAAACATCCATTTGATACATTAAATAATCTTCATGCCTTTCATTTCCTCAACCAACATTTCAGGTTGTACAGAAAAGAACTTCAGGTTGCAATGACCTCTCTGCTCCACTGTTAGACAAAGGGACAGGATCTGAAGGTTTCTAGAAGGGACTGGGTCCTCTGGTAACTTCAATGGTGAACAGAAGCAGGAACCACCATCTATACTTCCTCAAACATACAAATTGTCCACTTTCTTCCCCAACTCTCACTCAATTCTACTCTATGAAATATCCATAGTATTGGAACTTAATCCTTTGCTCTTAGGCAGTTCATTTCAAAATCTATTAATGTGTTACCTATGAAAGTGTTCTACATTGTCACAAACATATTATTATAAACAATAATACAGTAATGTTACAGCTGCACTCAGATAACATAAAGTTTCTGAGTGTAGCTCTAGAAGTGTCCCAACTTTCCTGGGCTGTTGAAATAAAGACTCTCTCCCATGCCCACCCCTCAAAAGTCCCGTAACATAAGCGTTATCTTACCAAGTGCTGATGAGAAGAATTACACTGCAGCTATCCATGCCTTCTCCACTGGCAGCATCTCCCTTCTGCACGGAGGGAGAAAGAAGCAGTTTTCTCAGCTCACTGATCAATTTGTACAGAATTACCAAGGTTAGGCAAATCTAACGGAGCAAGAATGTGTTTATGATCAAACTTAACACAAGTCTTGGTGTATGGGCAAAATGGGGTTAAAACTAAGAGTACACCTGAGTTCATATTCCGGCTCCTCTACTCCCCAGCGGAGGGACCTTGGCCAGTTACTGTGCCTCTCTGAGCTCCAGTTTCCTTAAAGAGCTACTGCGGGGATTAAAAAGAGACGGTATATAAAAAGTGCTAAGCTCGGTGCCTGGGCATAGTAACCACTTCTTGCAAATTGATTACATCTCATTTCATGTTCAAGTAAATGCAGCACCACCGAAACAAGAAAGCAGGATGTTGTGGGCATCTGCTTTTGTCTGCCCATCATTCTTTTCTCCTCCTTTGGGGACCCCATTCTTTTCCCGTAGTGTATATGTGTTTGGTGGGGCCAAGCTCCTGTCTCCTCAGCTCACACGGGTGGGAATGAGTTCCAGGCTTCACCCGCCCACTCACAAGGACAGGTGTAGGAGTGCACGCACAGTTCCAGCTGCCTCCATCCCGAGCCTCCTGGGGACTTTCTTCTGGTCAGAGATGTCATAAAAGATTCTTTTAGCACTAAGATTGTAGGGTGTGAATTTTATGCACATGGTGGCCACCTTTCCTGCTGTATGGGTCAGAGTTTGCTGAGAAAAGTAGAACGTTTAGAAGATACATATTATCAGGGATTTGTTATAGGGATTTGGCCTTTTGCCATTGTGGCAGCTGGTTCAACAGTCTGTGGAGACTGCTGTGTCTGTGTCTCGTACAGGGACCTGAGCTCTGTGGGGCAGGCTGCTGAGAGAGGAAGGTGGACATGAGGCAGGGGAAACAGTGACAAGCTGAAATCTGTGAGGATGGGCTGGAAATCACAAGGAGCTGCTGGGACCAACCCTGGTTTCCCCCTACCTCCAAGCCACCTGCTTCAATGATGGAAGTAAGCTCCAGGAGAAGCTGGCATCCTTCATCATGGAGTTAGACATGCACCTGGTCCAAGAGTCAGAGAGGGTGAAGGAGGATCCAAGAGGGGTGAGATGCTGGGAGCCGAATCCCACACGGTGGGCAAGCAGACCAGTGACAACATGAGCAGCCATGACAGCACCTCCTGCCCTGCACTGGACATCCAAACATAAAACCAAATAAGACGATTGCTTTCCTTCCACTTCCAAATTGCACATTAAATGTTTCTGTGGCCCACACTAAACTGGAACCATGCAGAGAAGGGAATTCTGGCAAACACAGTTCCAGCTTAGCGAAGGGGACAGTACAAACCTACCACATTGGCTGTATGACGTGAACCCGTTCAAGAGACGGAGAGAGGACAACGGCCCTGATGATGTCATTTGAGCTTCTGGGTCCAGCCGGCTCTGACGCTGTAACTATCTCTAGAATTTCCAGTTACGTAAACCATTTAGCTTATGCTGGTTGAACGGTGTGTCTGTCTCTTGAAAACGAAAGTAGCCTGACCTATCTGAGGAGCTAGTTTAGCATCCAACAGTGATTCAGTTGAGGAGTTGTAATAGAATTCTAATAAAGACCTAACTTTGGTGTGGTAATTAGGAACAAACTAAAAATCTCTTGAATAATA
Organism: Avahi laniger; assembly: GCA_963575035.1. Classification (NCBI taxonomy): domain Eukaryota; kingdom Metazoa; phylum Chordata; class Mammalia; order Primates; family Indriidae; genus Avahi; species Avahi laniger. The sequence continues at coordinate 20,860 of CAUYSK010069525.1, forward strand.
AGAAATAACTAGTACATAGCACTTTTAGTGTCGATGGGTAAAGGAATTGATGGGTAAAGAATTTGCTAAAAATTGGCAACAAAAAAAAAGGTCTATGTACAAAATACTGTTGATGTCTGCCATTAGCTCATTACCAAGTGGCAGGTGTAATCTTTGTAGGCAGTAAGACAGTGGCAAGCCCGAGGGACACCCAGACAGGACCTCACTGGTGTGTGGTCCCTGAGTCAAGCCCCCACACTTCAAAATTTCATACTCGTTTCTGTAGGTCAAGAAACCTCATCTCGTCAGTGCACATACACTGGATCAGCTTTCGAATCAATCCCTCACCATATCCTCAAGAGATTAATGAATTAATTTACAAAGTGGGAGGTGGGAAATATACTTCTCCAGGGACTGGAATCCTTGTGCCTTTCAGCAAGGACCCATCTTTCCCAGAGACAGCCTATGCAGGGTATCACATGAAGACTCAGAAAATGTTTTTGGAGTGCATGGAATGGCTAGAGGGAGATTTTACCAAAGCTCTGGGCCAGCCTAGTAGATGACCCTCCTTATTCCATAACCGAGTGGACAAAATGCTGTGAGTGTCCACAAGAACCAGAGTCTTCATTTTTTAGGTGGTTGTTTGGATCTTGTTCTATTCTCAAAAACATTCTCTGATTTTTGTGATTGACTATTGAGTGTTTCTCAAATTGTGTAATTGTCTCGGTTATAGATTACCAACTAGGCCATGGGTGGGGAAGCTTTTCACATTGGAAGGCCGCATTAATGTAGCTACAATCAAGGAAGGCCACGTTCGAGAAACTTCAATTAGATATACTTAAAAATATACATTATTTTGTAAAAATCTGACTAGTATGTACTTAATAATTTCAAAAAGTGGAAATTATTTGTTAATTTTAAAGTTAACTAATCTTTCAATGACTTTGTGTCTGCCTTTTGTTGGAAAGCATTTGAATACTTGGTTGCAGTGTGGAGGTCCACAGTTTCAGTTGATCCTCTAGATGGGTATCAGTTATTTTTTATCTTAAGGGCGTCTTGATTTGGGTTAGGTAGGAAATTATAGATTGGCAGCAATAAGTGGTTGAAAACCAAGAAAGCATTTTTTGGGCATGTTGCTGAAGACATGGGTATTCTACTGCATTTTTCCATATTTCAAGGGGATCTTTCTTACCATCAAACAATGATTTTAACATGTCATCTACTGAGAGCTCAATCAATTCCATCTGTAGTTCTTTAGGTGCCTTGGTGATAGCAACTAGGTGAGGCTGAAATGCTAATTTGAGTGTGATGTCATGATTCTCAGTCAGGGAACCTTTCATTGTATTCTCCAATTAATAGGTCTATAATAGCTGAGTATTCTTCAAATGATTCACATATATCATCCTGCTCATCAATGACCTTTACTAACTAGGGAAAATGTTCATCCAAAATTTCCTTTTGAAGAAGAAATGTTTTGAAAAAAGCTTTTTTTGAAATGCTTGGATTTTTTTGCCACGTATCATATATAGACTTAGTTTTACCTTGCAAAGAAATATCCAAGTTGTTTTGATTTGACATGCTATCACACAGAAATGCTGCATTCCTATAGAAATCTTCTTTCAATAATTCACATTGCTGATTCTGTTCTTCATAAAATTTAAATATCTATTCTCACAGGGATGAAATTTTGGCCGACACCTGTTCATGCAATAGCCAATGCACTTAGAATGATATGACAAATCCACACTGAAACCTCATCGTTCATTCAACTTCAGCATGTTATGAAACTGAGGATGCTGTGTTGCATTTGCACCAATATAGTTAACGGTATTTATAATTTGTTGCAAAGCATCGCTTAAAATAGTAGCTTTAGCATAGAGATTTTGCCGATGCAAGATACAATGAAAAGAAATGAGAGCATCTGGATCTGTTAATGCTTCATTTATCCGCGCAGTAAACTCTTCGTGTTTTCCTGCCATGGAAAGTGTACATATACTCATTAAATTTACCAAATTCAGTCCAACTTCATGACATTTATCTTGAAAGTTGTTGAAGATGTCTATTCCCTGTGTTCTGTTTGCAAGAGTGCCCAAAGCGAGTAGCTCTTCATAGCAAAGAAAATCTTCTGTTGTGACCCGAATGAAGTATAAAACCTGTGCCAAGTCAGTAGTATGAGTTGATTCATCCAAAGTACTCAAATAACATATATTTTCCTTTTGAAGTATTGCATGACGTTATTCTGTTAAGTTGAAGACTAATTCATGCTGCTGATCAGTTATGGTTCTCCTTGAAAGAGGCAATTGTTTACACTTTGAAACGTTATCAGGGTCTAAGCATCCTTCACCTTTGACAATTCATTCATTCTTTCACAATTTTTACATCATTGGAATGGCTTCCCTTTTTTCGCAAGTATGTAAACTACTTTATAAGTTGCTTCAGTGGCATTATTTCCAGGTCTCATTGCTACTTGGAAGAATTGTCTTTGCCTTTGCTTTTCATCTTTTAATTTCTGCCATACAACCTTTCACACCTCTCCCTCTAATTTAAAATATCTGTGGTCCTTACGAGTGTTATAATGCTGATGAGCACTGAATTTCTTTAATGTTGATATTGCAGTATCACAAAGCAAGCAAATCATCTTACCTCTAGCAGAAACAAGATAATATTGCAATTCCCGATCTTGGTCAAAAAATCTGTTTTCTTCCTTCAGCATTCTCTTGGTCTTCTTTGACATGATGGACTGTTAAGCAGACAGAATAAAAAAATACTGTTGAGCTGTGCACCTATTCACAAATTCCACTTCAAACAGAGACACAGTGCACTTTGTCAAAAGCTGGTAACACACTGGCATCCTCGACCCCTATAAACGCTTGCCAACCAGCCTCATGCAGTGGTAGAGCCAGTCAGGCGGGGGAAGTTAGAACAAAGTCATGAGCATAGCAGCCATTGATTTAGCCCTTATGGCTTACTAATGTTCTAATTGTGCCAGTCGATCTGGGAGGATTATTTCATTGAAATTTATTTTATTCTTTGGTATTTTAAATATATTCATTTTAAAAATAAAATAAAAATATAAAAGTTGAACAAAAATGTATTAATAAAAATAAAATGATTTGTTCTATAAAATTTGGATTCAGTCAAAAGGCCACACTTAAGGACCACATGTGGCCTTAAGGCTAAAGATTCCCCACCCCTGAATTAGGATATCATCTATACAGATATTCAGCCTCATCGTTAAGGACAGGCTTTTTGAAATTAGGCTTTAAAGAATCCATTTTTTTTCTCCCTCTCCTTCCAACTCTTTTAAGGTACTAAGCAGTGTGTACTTATATATGAGGGACAAATAAAACAAAATAAAAGACATAGTCCTTCCCTTAAGGAGTGCAAAGAATCGCCCTTCTCATTCTATATTCTATTTTTCTAATTATGCAACCAAAAATTCCATTATCTTTTCGGGAAGCCATCTCTCATTGTATGTCAAGCCTACCATTTACCAAAGCTGCCTAGGTTTTTTTCCCTCTTCCACAGGTATTAAGTTAACTGCCCCCCTTCCCTCCTTTCCTTTGGTGGGTAATTTTTAAAAATTTTGTTTTCTTCCTTCAATTTCAAAAGCAATATAAGCAACATGCAAAAAATGTAGGACACTATGCAAAAAAAAAAAAAAAAAAGTCTTTTAAACTATTACTTTCATTCTTTCTCAAAGCCTAGGAGGCCCCTGTGTACCAATGGCAGGAAGAAGAGCATGCCGGGTAAGTGGGATGTATTTCAACTCCATCCACTGCTCTCTGCCGGGGCTCCTCCCTCCTGGTGCAAGTCGCCTTCGCCTCTTACTGCTGCTTGGTAACTGGTCTCACTGCTTCTGCTTTTGTGTGTCCCCTTCAGAGCAGCCAGAGCGCTCGGTTACGATGTAGATCAGATGGCACCACTCCCTTGCTGGAAGTCCCCAGTTATCCCCCTTCGCAACTAGAATACAGCTGCCCCTGAGCAACATGGGTTTCAACTGTGAAATTCCACTTATATTACACACGTGGATTTTTCTTCCACCTCTGCCATCCCTGAGACAACAAGACCAACCCCTCCTCTTCCTCCTCCTCCTTGGCCTACTCAACGTGAAGATGATGAGGGTGAAAACTTTATGATGATCCACTTCCACATAATGAATAGTAAATATATTTTCTCTTCCTGGTGATTTTCTTTAATAGCATTTTCTTTTCTCTAGCTCACTTTATTGTGAGAATAAAGTGTAGGATACAAATAATGTACAAAATATGTGTTAATTGACTGTTTATGTTATTGGTAAGACCTCTGGTCAACAGTAGGTTGTTAGTCATTGAGTTTTCAGGGAGTCAATAGTTATATGCAGATTTTTGACGGCCCAGGGGTTGGCGCCCCTAACCCCCTGTTGTTCAAGGGTCAACTGTACAACCCAAATGCCTCCCAGGGTCTACAAGGCCTCGCCCTTACCTCCCTCCTCTGCTCCCTCGAATCACTGCATCCAGCCTGCGGGGCTCTCCGCTGACCAACAAACTTGCCTGGCTGTTGCCATTGAAGGTTCTGTGCTTCTCCGGCTGCCTCCCCCTCACCTGGGTCTCAGACTAAATGTCACCACCATAGAGAAGCCCTCCTGTCCCCCTGACAAGTAGGCTCCCCCACCTCTTCCCCACTCTTTCATGCCCCTTTTTCTACTGTAACTTTCTTTAGAGCACTTATCAACATCTAAACATATCTTTTTCCGGGTTAATGTCTGTAGCCTCCAAGAAGGCAAACTCCCTAAGGGCGGGATGTTAGGAGACCCCCCAGCACAGTGGTCGAATGGGTTTCCTGCAGGCCTAGGGGTGGGAAGGGCCCCGGTGCTTAACCATTCTTTCAGTGGTGCCCTCGTTTTTGTAAAGAGTCATCTTCTTCATTAAACTCTCCTTAACTTCTCTTCCAGTGGACCATCCATCTCTTCCTTCTTGGGTGCCTGATTCAGATTTTAACTTGACTTTCGGGACCAGGAAAGCGGTGGCTGTGCTGATGACAGATGCTGAATCATCAGAGGCCAGTCCTCTGCTCTTTGGTCCAAGAGTCTGGGTAGGTGCCACCCCCCTAGTTAGTGAGGGCCTTTTCATTTCCCTCTGCTATTCTGCATCGTGTAGGCGCAGGCATTACGAGTTAATGCATCTCTGACAACGAAGCACTGTATCAGGCCCTTTATTTATAGCTCATTTTACAAATGCGAATTAAAGTGGGCCAGTCTTATGACACACTCAAATTTATTATCCCCACTTGATGGCTTGGATAGTTAAATACTTCAGTGAATAAACTTAGAATTCATTAAGTCTCATTTTCTCATATTTCACATATTTGCAATCTACTCTCTTCTCTGGCAGTTTTCAAACAAGAAAATTAAGCCTGGCTCTGAAATTTATGAATGTATTCTTCTAATATTCCTTTAATTAGAAACTCACATGTGGCTTCCTAAGCAAGCCACCCATGGAGATAACTTGTGTAATTTGAGCTACTTCATTGTGTTACTGCTTCCTAATTCCAATTTTTATTTTCTTAAGCTCTCATTAGCTCTGGAACACCACTTAGGTAGGTAGAAATGCAGCCACGGGAACTAACTTTTCACCTTCAGGTTAAGATTAAGCAGGTTTGGTAATAGTTTATGGGTTTAGTGTTCACTGTTGATTATTAATCGAGTGGAATCAGAGTTTCTGAGCTCCTGGCCAATGCAGTGCTTTCTGAGATAATTTGGAGATCACAGTTAACTTTCTAGTTGCATAGATCTTTCCAAATTCATTCTGTCACCATTTATACTACGTAAGGTGCCACTTTGCATATCCTCTTAAATACTGCAGGAGAGAGAGGGAAGAGGAGAGAGAATGAGAGTATATGGCACATACCCAGCTGTGGCGTTCGAGGAGAGCTTAGGTGATCCAAGTGGCCCTGTTAAGTGTGCCTAAAATTAGATATCACTTCAGGATCAGCTGCTTATGTTGGGAACTGTTTATGTGGCAGGACTGAAGAATTAGAGATGTCTAAGATGTTTTTTAGAGCTGAACACCTTTGGCCTGAAACCTAATAAAGAGCATCAGAGGGAGTAGAGTCAGCTCACAAATATTTATTCATCTTCTGTCCTGTGCAATCCCAGTTTTAGATGCTGGAGACACAGTCCTGACCAGGTAGCTAATGCTTACACAGGGCTTATTATGGGTTAGGCATAGTTCTCAGTGTCTTATACTTATTAACTCCACTTAATTTCCCATGGCACCTTGTGTGGTGGTACTAAAATTATTCCCAGCCTACAAATGGGGAGAAACTGAGGCTCTGAGAAGTTAACACAGCCAGTAAATAAGAGAAGAGAGAATTGATTCCCAGCAATACAACTGTTCTAAACCAGTGCATTAGTCAGGGTTCTCCAGAGAAACAGAGCCAACAGGATGTGTATATATAGAAAGAGACAGGTTTATTTTAAGGAATTGGCTCATGCAATTGTGGAGATTCAGGTCCAAAATCTGCAGGGTAGGCTGGCAGGCTGGAGATCCAGGGAAGAGCTGCAGTGTGAGTCCAAAGAGAGTCTGCTGGCAGAATTCCTTCCTGTTCAGGGGAGGTCAGACTTTGTTCTAGTAAAGGCCTTCGACTGATTGGATAAGGCCCACCCATGATGTAGAGGGTAATCTGCTTTACTCAGAGTCTACTGATTTCAATGTTAATCTCACCCAAAAAACACCTTCACACAAAGATTCAGAATAATCTTTGATAAAATATCTGGGTACTGCGGCCCAGCCAAGCTGACACATAAAATTAATCATCGCCACCACTGTCGTGGGTGAATTGTTCTCCCTGAAAAGATACATTGAAGTCCTAAACCTCAGTACCTCAGCGTGTGACCTTAGTTTGATAAAGAGCAGATGTATTAGTAATTAGTTAAGATGAGGTCACATTGAAGCAGATTGGGCTCTTAATGCAATATACTTTATAATGGAGGAGAGGGACACAGAGGGGAAATGGCCAAGTAAAGGCACAGAGACATAGCGAGAATGGCATGTCAAGACAGAGGCAGAGATTGGAGGTATGCTGACATAAGTCAAGTGGAAGAGGCAAGGAAAGATCCTCCCCTGGAGGCTTCAGAGGCAGCATGTCCCTGCCAACACCTTGATCTCAGATTTCTAGCCTCCAAACTGTAAGAGGAGACATTTCTGCTGTTTTAAGCCACCCACTGTGTTATGGCAGCCCTGGGAAACTAGTACAACTACTATGCTATGGGGTCTCTCAGTAACCCCACCTTTAGGGAGTTTACGTTCTTGGAGAGGTAGACGATGGTCATGAGTCTTATATGGGTCATAGAAGACTTTCAGTGCTAAGCTTGTAGGGTGTGAATTTTATGCATATGGCGGCCACCTTTCCTGCTGTTTGGGTCAGGGCTCTCTCAGAAAAGCAGAACCTTTAGAAGATATATATTTGGAGATCTATTATAGGGATTTGGCCTTTTGCAATTTTAAGAGCTGGTTCAACAGTTGATGTGAGGCTGTTTCTGTGTCTGGTACAGGAACCTAAAGTCTGTAGGTCAAGGCACTGACTAAGGAAAAATGGCCGTGAAGTAGGGGAAGCAAAGATAAACCAAAATTCTTTAGGTGAATGTCTTGGCATCAGACACTGAGGCGATGACAGAATGGACTTAATGTCATCTGACTTCCTACCGAAGGTCTTTTCCATTATAGCAGGGTACTTCTTCAAAAGCTTAGAACATTTTCTCTCCCAAAAGAAACCTTGAAGGCTTCACCTGATCTGTAGGAGCTAGAAAGTGTTGATTACTCAATGAGCTATACTTTAAAAAGTGGTCCTTTTCTGGAAAGAAATAGAGCCAAATGCATTTAATAGTGAGTATAAAGTTTGGGGACTTGGAGTCCCCAATCGAAAAAGTTTTCCTACTCTGCTATGTTTTCTAAATTTCCTGTAATGATCAAGAATGTGTTTTAAAATGAAACACAAAACAACACTATTTATTTGAAGAAAGAAGAAAAACCTGGATATGCAACTAAACCAGTTATCCTTCTCAAATAGGACTGATGTGAATTTCCTGACTGGCTGGTCAGTGCTGGCATTCAAAGCTAGTATAAAGTTTTTGGTTTCAGAATTTGAGGAAATTCAGAATTCATA
>CAUYSK010069533.1:0-13148 GCA_963575035.1 Avahi laniger
TTCTATATATATTTTTAGCTGTCCAATTAATTTCTTTCTATTTTTGGTAGAGGTGGGGTCTCACTCTTGCTCAGGCTGGTCTCGAACTCCTGAGCTCAGAATGATTCGCCCACCTCGGCCTCCCAGAGAGCTAGGATTACAGGCGTGAGCCACCGCGCCCAGCAATGTAGTTTCTTGAATGAATTTTTCATTTCCAGAATTTCTGTCTGGTTTTTTTTAATACTTCAATTTCTTTAGAGAATTTTTCATTTATTTCCTGCATTGTTTTTGTGGCTTCTTTGTGTTAGATTTCTAGTTTCTCTTGTGTTTCATTGAGCTTTCTTACAATCCATATCTGAAATTCTTTATCTGTCATTTTAATCATTTCATTTAAGTTAGTACCTATTGCTGAGGAGCTATTGATTTCTCTTGGGGGTTTCTTTTTGCTCTGACTTTTCATGTTTCCAGAGTTCATTCACTAATTCCTATTCATCTGGCCTTTTGATAGAGAGCTGGGGGTGCTAGGGCTGATTTATGGCCCCGTCTCTGAGTCCCCAAAGATTGTTCCCTGATTGGGCCTGGGTGAGGAGTTCTGGTCCTGAATTGCCTTTGAAGTGTTTTAGCAGGTTTGATGAATCTTTTGGGTTACCTCTGACATGTTGTCTTCACCTTTTCCCAATGGAGTATAGTGAGTTTGGTCTCTGAGCTTACGCTCTGAGCTGGTGGATTGTCACTGTCAGTATGAATCCACTGTTCCCTAATAGCTTGAGACGAAAGGCACTATGTTTAGCTATGGAGTTGTTCCTGCTGTCATTGATTGCAGTTTGCATGGAGGAGCCAGTTACCAAGGTAATCTATTGTTCCCTTGGTAGTCTCTGGTCCCCCAGTTTAAGTATACAAATGCGCTATGATTTATGAGGGACTTTGTAACTCCCAAAGGGTTTTTGGACTCTGCTCTCATGTGAGGTGGGGGGAGGAGCAAGATGGATCATAGCTGGGGTGCAAAAGCCTGGATGTAGGTCTTTGCTGAGCCTCTATGGGTCTCAGAGTTTGCTTATTCAGCCACTAGGGGAAGCCACTGCTATGGAGTTCAGGGCTACCTCTCCAAGCTTGCAGGGCTGCTCCTGCCGGGAGGAGCTAATCATGTGGTTGCTGAGGCCCCTAGCTGGGCTTTTTCCATCCCTGTCCACAGCCTGGGTACTTTCCCCTCCAATAGGTCCACTTGTATTCCCTCTCTGCCCAAGATGGGCTCTTGAACTACGACATAGTTTGTGTGTCTGACCCACTGGTGTGCATCTCTGTGTGATGCTGGCAGATGGGGGTTTCCAGTTGTGCACTCCTTTTCTGCCACTAGATCCCAAGGCAAGGTGGGTGGGCCTCTCTATCTACAGAGGTCTCTGCCAGGGAGACACTCCTACCAGGTTAATAGTGGCGGCTGATGAAATTCTTAGATCAAGCTGCACTCTCTAGTGATGTGAGTGGTGGTGGAGGGCAGCTGCTCCCATTCAGCCTGTGGCACCCAAGGCTTTCAGTTGCCATGGGAGCCAGTAGTTATGCAAATTCCCCCCCTCAGTGCCACAGCCTACTCCAGCATGGCAATTCTCCAGTGGGCATGGGGGATAGGGCACACTCACAGCTCCTTATTGTCCTGTGCTCTTCCACACCCTCCCACTAGAGCCTGGAACTGAAACCTCTCCCCTTCATCTCCCTACCCTGCTGACTGAGCTGTCAGTAGGTGAACATGCCAAATGCCTATGGGCAGGAAGATCACAAACTGTGGCTGTATCACTGGCTCAGGCAGGAAATCACCCCTGGCACTGAAAGCAGGTCACTCAGGACAGAACACTCTAGTGGCTGCTATGGTGGGGGCAGGGGCTGTGGTCTCCCTGCACCACTCTCATATCAGGGGTCACTGGGTTCACCTTCTTCTCTGAGTCACTACCATTGCGGCTACACTCTCTGAGGCAGGTTCAGCTGGGAATGCGCCCCTGTTGTGGGGAGCCAGATGTCTCGGGAGGAGAGACTTGGGCAATTGCTATGGAGAGGGTGTGGCCACAAGGTTAGAGTCAGCTGGAGCCAAAATTACTTTCTGGAATGTCAGGAGTGGAGGAGTTGCAAAGAAGGAAGTGTTCAGATGCAGGGATGCTGGCTCTATGGTCCCTCATGGCACTCCCCAGCAGGATGAGAGCCCTGGGTTCCATTGTTGGTCTCAGGCACCTGGGTAAGGAGGGGGAAGACCACTTATCCTTTCCCCGGGCTCCAGAACTCCCTGGATTTGATTTCCACTGCCAATTTCTCTTTTCTGTCCTTCTCTCTCTCATCTTCACAGTTCCCCGTGGTGGTGTTCCTGAACGTCACTGCTGTCTGTCCCTGTGGTCCACTTCCAAGCAGTAATCACTCTCCACTCTCCTCAGTCCAATCCTCAACTCTTCTGCCAGGATGGTCCCACAAGCTGTGGCTCTATTGGGCCATCTTGGCTCACTCCCCTGTTGTATACTTTAAATGTACTTAATTTTATTTGTCAGTTATACCTCAATGAAGCTTGAAAAAAATTTAAATTGAACAAAAGTATCAACCCAGTATAATGAGAAAATATATGTGCTTTTCCAATGAGAAAATTAATAAGGCTCATTTTAATATGTTAATTATCAAAAGCAATAACAAAGTAAAAACCACCTCAAACTTCACCACCTAGCAACTACTACTTTAACATAATCCCTACAAGCCTCATTTCCATCAAGTCTCTTTTCTTTGTTTATGAATGCGTATGAGAAAAAAATTAGTAGACATGTACACATATACATTTTTATTCTGATTTATTTAACTGTTTTATTTATCATTTTTATTGATATAAGATAAAGATTAAACTGTGACTTTCTCATAAAATAAGGGGATTCAGCAGTAGAGGTTATTAATTTTATTTGTAATATTTATATATTAAAGAGGAAAATCATATTATCTCTCAGTATATGCCAAAATATTAGTGATATTGGGAATAGAACAGAAAATTTTGTAAGATGGAAAAATGATCCACTAGCCCACATCATACTTTATGGTTAAATATTAAAAATATTTCTAGTAAATTACCAAAACTGTATGTCTGATATCTATTCTCCTGGAAGTCACAACCTATGCAATAGAATAAGAAAAATAAATAAGAAATATAAATATTTGTTACAAAAAGATGGAAGTGTGATGAATTTACAAATAATATGATTAAGTAAAAGACTCTAAATAATTAAAAACAGAATCAACGTAAAAATTTCTTACTCTTCTCAATTTCTGTATACAAAAGAAAAACTTGTCCCACATTTAAAATAACAAGAATAAATTTTCAGATGCTAAGAATAAACTCAACAGAACATGAGCAAAGCATATGCATTCTAAATAATTATTCTAAGGACCATGAAAGTTCTTTCTGAATAAACAGGGATGAATATGTTGTCCTTGAGGTAAGTGATGATATTGGCAAAGATGTTAATTCTCCCAAAATTAGCCTATTAAGTCAGTAAAATCCCAACAGGAATTTTTTAGAGACCTTGATAATAGATCTAAAATTTGTCTGAATAAGACAATATGTAAGAATAGCCAAAAAACTTTGGCATTTCTGGGAGATAAGAGACTTGCCTTCACTGATAGCAAAACAAACACTGTTAAACTTGTGATCATTTAAATTCACTTACACTGAAACAGAAAGAGGAAAATATATCCATGAAACACAAAAGAAGTACAAAAATAGCCACTTATGGAAATTTAATGCTATAATATTATCAAGTAGCATTTCAAATCCACTAGATAGGAAGGAGTACTCAAATGATATTTGTACGATTGACTACCAGTCTATTAAAAAACACAAAAATAAATCTCATAGAAAAAACTATAGAAATTATGTTTATAACCTTCATGTAAGTAAAGTCTTTTAGGCAATAAAATAAAATGTAAATGTTATAAAAGACAAGACTAGTACATTTGACTGCATCAAAATATACAATTTCTGTTCAGCAATGGACATTGTAAGTAACGACAAAAGATAGGAGACCGATTAGGAGAGACATTGCAAATATTTAGAAAACAAAAGAGTACTTTCTATAATATATACAGAATTATAAACTAATAACAAACTAATAGGAATACTATAAACATAGAAGTAATTCTCTGAAAAAAATACAAGTAATAATTTAGAATATGAAAAGATCAAACTTCCTAATAATGAGGAATATATGAAAATATAATTTTTGAGTATTTGAAAATTTTGAAGGGGCTGTCTTATCCTTCTGGTAGATGTGCTTGGAAAGTTTACCTCTGTGAACTTCCAATTTCCTTGTCAGAGTTGCTGTTTACTTACCATTGTTAAAAATAATTAAGTTATTCCTTTGCTAAGCAAGCCATAGGGGCTGGTTTCCTTGTCACCTTGTTCTCTGTGGATGCCCTTAAAATCTTGGTTATTTTCTTACTACCACAAGTTCATTTGCTCCTTCCTGAAGAAATTATTAAACCCTATTAAGAACCTCTGCTACTCACAACTTTGCACAACCAATTTTAGGATGTGATCAGTTCTTCCTAAGAACATATAAGAGAGAAATGGGGTGAAGGGGGGGAAACTGATTTTCAGGGAGAAAAAAATGAAGCAGATGTATAGAGATAAGGATCATAAGGAAAATAAGGTAGAGGAGAAATAGAAAATTTAAATGGTTGCTTTGGTTTCTGGTCACTTCCTAGTTTGGATGTAAGTCTTCATGAGATCCAGCTATACTTTCCCTTCTTGAATGCCATGAGATATCCTTATATACTTTCAAACTTTCCCTTTATACCTAAGCTAATGAAATTTCTATTACTTATTATTGAACCATCCCTGACTGAGACATCTGGTCTATAGCACCTAATCACCATCTTGTTTCTAAGGAAAAGGAAGTTCATATTCCAATTTACCTACTAAAATTAAATGTTCTTAAACTGCACTTGAGAAAAGAAATTCTGGTTCCAAATATATGCCTTCACCAAAAACTTACTTGTGGCAAATAATCAAAACGATAATATATTAATAGCCTCCTTTTCCATTTTCTTAGAAATAACATGGAATACAATGAACAGAAAATTTACATAATTTACCAACTAAAAGTTCTCTAATTAATCAAGGCTGCATTAGTCAACATTTACTTATTTCTAAAAGTAAAGAAAATTTTATAACACAGTAATAGTTGTAGAAAGTACCTTACTCTTTAAAGAAGTAAATAGCTTGAGCTTGTTATAAATTTGACTTTATACATGAAAACTCAAAGTGTAAATAAAATGAAAGTAAATGATGCATTTTATAAAATTATTTTAGGGGTTATTTAAATGGAACATTATTCATGTGTCACAGAAAAAAATAAAATTACAGACTATAATTTCATAAAGGCTGTGTTAAAACCCTACATGGTAAATAGCTACTTTTTGAAAAATAGCAAGTATCCTGCAAAAATATCAAGTAAACTCTTCAGACAAAAGTAATAGGGCATTTAAAAATGAATACAAATTATTCATTACAGTACTTACCTCTTTTTCGGCTTCCTTAAATGTTGTTTCTTTCTCTTTTACTAGCTGCATAAATCTCTGTTTCAACTCTTCTTCTTCCCTCTGACATTGATCATAGAACTCTTGTCTTTTGGCTTCATAGATTTCTTGAAAACTACAAATAAATTTTTTATTACTTTCACATTAAAATGCTAATGTAAATATGTAAAAGTATATATAGTATATGTTGGGTCTCATATAAAGACATTTACCAATATTCTCTCATATATAGCAATATAAAATAGAAATTCATATATCATAAGATATAAAGATGAGGTACAATATCTAATATCAGAGTATATATAGAGTATATGAAAAGAATACTAGAATTTTTAAATACTTATATAACTAATTTCTTGTTCTCACCACTTTCCATTATATCACACTTCTTCACAACTTTTTTTTTTTGAGGCAGAGTCTCCTCTCTTGCCTGAGCTAAAATGCTGTGGCATCAGCTTAGCTCACAACAATCTCAAACTCCTGGGCTCAAGTGATCCTCCTGCCTCAGCCTCCCAGGTAGCTGGGACTACAGGCACGTGCCACCATGACTGGCTAATTTTTTCTATTTTTACTTGTTTGGCCAATTTCTTTCTATTTTTATGAGAGACGGGGGTCTTGCTCTTGCTCAGGCTGGTCTTGAACTCCTGAGCTCAAACAATCCACCCACCTGGGCCTTCCAGAGTGCTAGGATTACAGGCATGAGCCATGATGCCCGGCCTCTTCTTCACATCTTTTAACAATAAAATTTGGAGAAACTGCTAATGTTTGAGACTAGTTTCAAAATAGTTAAAGATGTCTATATCTTTCAATTTAATTATTTAAGAGAGTTAAATTTTTGTTGTCTGCAAAGAACCATAAATGATATAGCTGGATTACATATACTACTCTCCCATATTTTTGTAGCATAATTTCTACTCCTTTTCAATATAGATACATACACCTACTCTCAACGTTTTTCACTTGACTTCCAGGACATTGCATTGCTTCTTTTCAGATGTTTCCTTCATCAAACCCTTCTCAATATCCTTTGCCAACCTTTGTCAATATTTGCTAATATTTTTCAATCTCTTTTCCTTGTTCTTTTTTTCATATACATACAAAAATTAGAACAAAATAATAGGTTTTTTTCTTGGATACATATTTCAGCATAAACACATATTGGATACACATATTTCAACATATAAATGAGATCTTACATTATGTTGCTTCTACTATCTCCATCTAAATCTAAGATGACAAAAATACCTAAAACTCAGGATGGTTCAGGACAGAAGTATAATTATTCTTATTCCAAAATTACTGTACCTTGTGTTTATAGGAGACTCCTAAATTATCCATTTGGTTATGCTAGCAATATCTCTACTCACCTAACTGGCTGGTTGTCTGGGCCCACATCTGTAAAGCCCATTTTCTGCAGTCTGGAACACCTATAATATTCATAGTGCTGAGTGTGGGTTTGTTCTTTCAGGTTTTCCATATTGGTACAAAGAAGCATATCCCGGAGCTTAACAAAGTCACAGTGATTTTCATTTTCCACTAGCAAGAAAGATAATAAATCCACAACACTCATTTTTAATCCCTGGCAATCAGTAAGTATTTGTTAACAAATGCATTGATTAAAAGCATATTTAAAATAACTCATAAGTAATCAATTTGATTAAAAGCTATTCTTTTAACCATGTAAGCATGGTTGTACTATACATATCAACTATAGGCAGAGTTTATTTATAGGTCATCAAATTTGTTTTACATTTATTACCTAAAGAATAAGCAGGAACTAGTGAAATATGCATATATGCTAAAGGTTTTCATTAATAATTGTATACGTTACAAACAACCTTCAAGTTTTTTCAGAGTGCCAACAGAATATGTAATATAGCATTGCTAATGTAAATAATTTTATGAAAGGAAATTCTGTTGAGAAAAAGTCTTTAAAATTGTGTATACTTTAGTTATCAAATTCCATTTATACATCACATTTATGAGGCTGCATTAGTCAATATTCAAAATCAATAAATTCACACGGCTGTTTTAATGATACACATACACTGAAAGTAAAGACATGGAAAAATATTCCATGTAAATGGTAACCAAAAGAGAGCAGGGGTAGCTATATCTCTATCAGATGAGATAGACTTTAAGTCAAAGACAAGTCAAACAAGATAAAGAAGGTATTATATAATGATAAAGGGGTCAGTTCATCAAAAGAATATAAAAATTGCAAATATATATGCACTCAACATCAGAGCATCTAAATATATAAAGCAAATACTAATAGATTTTAAGGGAGAGATAGACTGTAACACAATAACAGTAGGGGACTTAGATACTCCATTTTGAGAAATGGACTGATTACCCAGACAGAAAATCAATAAGAATACATCAGACTTAAAACACACTTTAGACCCAACAGACCTAACAGACATGTATGGAATATTCTATCCAACAGCAACAGAATACACATTTTTCTCAAGCACACACACAATAGTCTCCAGGATGGATTATATGTTAGGTCACAAAATAAGTCTTAATAAATTTTAGAAGATTTAAATAAAAATGAGAGTGCAGATCTCTCTTTGACTTATCAATTCAATTAATTAGAATACATACCCAGAAAAGTGGGATTGTTGGATCATATAATAATTCTAATTTTAGTTTTTGAGAAACCTTCACACTATTTTCCAAAATGGCTCTACCGTCTTCCATTTCCACCAACAGTGTGTAAGGTTTTCCTTTTCTCCACATGCTTTCCCAGCACTTGTTATTATTTATATTTTTGATAATAGCCATTCTAACAGGCATGAAGTGATATCTCATTATAGATTTAATTTACATTTATCTAATGATTAGAGATGTTGAGTATATTTTCATATATCTGTTGGTCAATTGTATTTCTTCTTTTGGGAAATGCCTGTTTAGATTCTTTGCCCATTTTTAAATTATGCTATTTATTTTCTTGCTATCGAGTTCTTTGAGTCAATAGCAAGAAAATTACATATCTTGGATATTAGCACTCACCTTATCAGATGTGTGATTTGAAAATATTTTTTGCCAATCTGTGGATCATATTTTCATTCTATTAATTGTTTCCTTTGATGTGCAGAAGCTTCTTAGTTTGATGCAATACGATTTGTCTATTTTGGTTTTTGTTGCCTGTGCTTTTGAAGTCCTATCCAAGAAATCATTGCCAAGAACAAGGTCATGGGGATTTCCCCCTGTGTTTTGTTCTAGTGCTTTACAATTTCAGGTCTTAAGTTCAAGACTTTTATCCATTTTGAGTTGATTTTTTTATGTGGTATTCTGCATATGGATATCCAATTTTCCCAGCACCGTTTCCTGAAGAGACTATCATTTTCCCCTTGTGTGTTCTTGGCACATTTCTCAAATCTCAATTGACTATAACTACTTGAATTTATTTATGGGCTTTCTATCCTGTTCCTTTGGTTGATGTCTCTGTTTTTATGTCCTTACCATGCTATTTTGATTACAATAGTTTTATAATATTAATATAATTTTGAAATAATAGAGTATAATATCTCCAGCTTTGTTCTTTTGCTTAAGATTAATTTAGCTATTCAGGTTCCTTTCTGGTTTCTATATAAAATTTAGGTTTTTTTTTCTATTTCTATAAAAAATAACATTAGAATATTGATAGAAATTTTATTGAATCTGTAGGTGACTTTGGGCAGTATGAGCATTTTAACATTAATTCTTCCAATCCATGACCATGGGATAGGTTTCCATTTATTTGTGTCTTCTTTAATTTCTTTCATCAATGTTTTATAGTTTTCAGTGTATAGATATTTCACCTTCTTGGCTAAATTAATTCCTAAGTAGTTTATTTCTTCAGCATTATTCACAATAGCCAAGATATGGAAGCAACCCAAGAATCCATCAATGAATGAGTGGATTAAAAAGTGACACATACACACACATACACACACACATACAATATTATAGAGCTTTTAAAAAGAAGAAAATTTTGTCATTTGCAAAACATGAATGAAAGTGGAGGACAATATGTTAAGGGAAATATGCCAGGAATAGAAAGATAAACACTGTATAATCTCACTTATATATGCAACCTAAAAATGTCAAGCTCATAGAAATAGAGAACAGAAAGGTGATTATTAGAGGAGGTGGTGGAATGGAGGAGGAATAGGGAAATGGAAAATGTTGATCAAAGGGTACAAAGTTTTAGATAGACTAGAGGAATATATTTATATAGGGAGACTATATGTGTGTGTGTGTGTGTGTATATATATATATATATATATATATATATATATATATATGGAGAGAGAGAGAGAGATACTCAAATCAATAAAACCATTAATGAAAGAGAAAACATTACAATTGATATGACAGAATTACAAACAATTGGGCATTAGCATAATGGTCAAATAAGAAATTTCAAGCTTCTTTTCCCCACATGGAAAATTCAATTAGCAACTATTCATAGACAAGAACACCTTAGTGAAAGCTCCATAACTTGATAATAAGCCTGAGACACCATGTGGAACACAGAACCAA
Organism: Avahi laniger; assembly: GCA_963575035.1. Classification (NCBI taxonomy): domain Eukaryota; kingdom Metazoa; phylum Chordata; class Mammalia; order Primates; family Indriidae; genus Avahi; species Avahi laniger. The sequence continues at coordinate 10,066 of CAUYSK010069533.1, forward strand.
AAATATCACATCAGAAGGGTAAGAGGGATGGTCTTACTTTGACTGCAAGACCTTTTCCCCTCCCCGAAGTTGGCACAGTGCTACACAGAGAGGATTCCCCTGACCCCAGTTTCTACAGTGGAAAAAAGAGACAGATATCCAGCTTCCCTAGCATTCTGAGATGCCTCTCAGGAAACCTACCCCAGTCTTACCACATGGGGAATACAGGGAGTGATGGCATAAGTAGATTACCTGGGGTCAGATAAAAATGAAGAAAAGAGGTGTTACTCACAACAATCTGCAGGTAGATCTTGAGGTGTAGCTCAGTGCTATTGCCAGTGAAGGTGCCCAGTCAGAGGTACCAGTCGACAACATAGCCCACCCACAATGTCAAGCTGATTGTTCCAAGAAACATGGTGGAAAGTTTATTCTGGTTGAATCCCTATACAGCCAGCATCCACACCTAGCCTCATACCCAACTCCAAGGCTACACTCAGTGAGGGAGATGACTGCTACAGGAAAGCACAGGCGATATACTTGCAAACAGCAGCTAAGTTTAGCCTTAAAGTCCACCCCAAGACCCTGCACAGGAAGGAAGATTCCCATCCCATTGCCTTTTGGCAAACCACAGGGACTAGACTTGTACAACCTGGGTATTTAGGATAGTTGTGGTATCATCACTTTGAGTATTTATTATTTCTGTGTGTATTTATTATTTCTGTAAGTCCTTTCTTCTAGCTACTTTGAAATATACAATGCACTGTTGTTAACTATAGTCACTCTACTCTGCTGTTGAACAACAGAACTCATTCCTTTCATCTAACTGTATGTTTGTACTCACTAACCTACCACTATTCATTTCCCCTTCCACTCACGCACCCTTCCTATCCTCTAGTAATCTATCATTCTACTTCCTACCTTTAGGAGATCAACTTTTCTAGCTCCCACATATGAGTGAGATTATGTGATATTTAACTTTCTGTAACTGGCTTATTCCACTTAACATAATGACCTCCAATTCTCCATGCTGTTGCAAATGACATGATTTCATTATAAATATATACCATGTTCTACCAGACAGGTTTTCTTTATCCATTCATCCATTGATAGACACTTAGCTTGATTCCATGTATTTTCTATTGTAAATAATACTGCAGTAAACATACAAGTGCAGGTATCCCTTTGATTTCTTCTCATTAGATAAACTCCCAGTAGTGGGATTGCTGTAAAAGACCTGACAAAAACATTTGTTGGTCGGCCTCGGTGGCTCACGCCTGTAATCCTAGCACTCTGGGAGGTGGAGGTGGGCAGATTGTTTGAGCTCAGGAGTTCGAGACCAGCCTGAGCAAGAGCGAGACCCTGTCTCTACTAAAAAAATAGAAAGAAATTATCTGGACAACTAAAAATATATATAGAGAAAAAATTAGCTGGGCACGGTGGCGTGTGCCTGTAGTCCCAGCTACTCAGGAGGCTGAGGCAGAAGGATCGCTTGAGCCCAGGAGTTTGAGGTGGCCATGAGCTAGGCTGATGCCACAGCACTCTAGCTAGGGCAACAGAGCCAGACTTTGTCTAAAAAAAAATTTGTACCCCCTTAATATTTTGAAATAAAAAAACCCAAAGAAATAGTTTTGTCTTTTAAACTTATCCTGAAGAGAAACTTTTGACTGTGGATGGGTGCTGAATTCTTGTTGTCCTGGTGGTATATGTGTGGGTTACCTTCTATTCCACCATTTTGGTGATGTCACCACTAAGAGTTTGTTCTATTGAAAAGATAAACAAAATCAAGAAACCTTTATCTATGCTAACAAAGGACAAAAAAGAAGACTCATATAAGGAAGATCAGAAAATAAAGATGACACATTATAAGTGATACCACAGAAATACAAAGGATCATAAGATATTGCTATAAATAATTATACAATAATAAATTGGATAAACCTAGAAGAAATAAATTCCTATATACATATTACATACCAATATAAAAACAAGAAGACACAGAAATTTGAACAGACCAACAGCAAGTAAAGTGATTGAATCAGTAATAAAAATCTTTCATCAAACAAATGTCCAGGACCTTATTATGCTTTCACTACTGAATTTTACCAAACATTTAAGAAAGAATTTAAATTTTTCTCAATCTCTTCCCAGAGAATCAAAGAATAATAAGAAAAATACTTTCAAACTCTTTTTATGAGGCCAGCATTTACCATGATACTAAAGCCATACAATTACATTACAGGAAAGTAAAATTACAGGTCAATATCTCTAATGAACATAGATGCAAAAAAGTACTCAACAAAATTTTAGCAAATTGAATTCAAAAGGACATTACAAGGATTATGCACCATAATCAAATGTGATTTACTCCTGGGGTGCAGGATTGTTCATCATACGCAAATCAATAAATGTAACCCACCACATTAGCAGAATGAAGAACAAAAACCACACAATCATCTCAATAGATGCAAGAAAAGCATTTGACAGAACTCAACATCCTTTTATGATAAAAATTCTCAACCAATTAAAGTCTACAAAGAATGTTACACGATAAAAGCCATATATGACAAACTCACACCTAACATTATATTCAATGGCAAAGCATCAAAAGCTTTTTTTCTAACATCATAAACAACACAGGGATTTCCACTTTTATCACTTTTACTCAACATAGTGTTGCAAGTCCAAAGCAATTAGGCAAGAGAACAAAAAAGAAAAGGTGCCCAAATAGGAAACAGTAAAATTATTCCTGTTTACAGAATAAATAATCTTAAATATAGAAACCCTAAGTATTCCACTAAAAAAAGTTAGACTAATAAGTGAATATGGTAAAGTTGTAGGTTGCAAAATCAATAAACAAAAATTAACATATTTATAAACTAATAGTGAACTACCGAGAAAATAATCCTATGTACAATGCTTCAAAAAACAGATTTAAATTAAGAATTAATTTAGGCATACAAACATATAAAAAAATGCTCAACATATCTAATTATTAGAGAAATGCAAATCAAAACCACAATGAGATATCACCTAACCCCAGTGAGATTGGCCTCTATCAAAAAATCACAAAACAACAAATGTTGGCGAGGATGTGGAGAGACAGG
>CAUYSK010069535.1:0-23050 GCA_963575035.1 Avahi laniger
ATTAGCCAGGCATGGTGGCGCATGCCTGTAGTCCCAGCTACTCGGGAGGCTGAGGCAGAAGGATTGCTTGAGCCCAGGAGTGTGAGGTTGCTGTGAGCTAAGCTGACGCCATGGCACTCACTCTAGCCAGGGCAACAAAGCGAGATTCTGTCTCAAAAAAAAAAAAAGAAGGAGGAGCAAATCTAATGTGGAGTCATGGGAGCTGTAGAAAAAGAGAATTTATTCCCAGGTAAGAAAGAGTCCGCAGTGTTAAAACCAAAGAAAGGACTCAGATGATGAGGACTGAGAAAAGGTCCAGGTAGAGCTGTACTACAGGGCTGCAGACACACTCACTGGGGGCTGGAGGAGGCCCAGCATAAGCTGGCCCCAGCTTTGAGCCAGTGAATCAGAGACAAAAGACTCCTGCTCTTTCTCCAAGCCAGTTCATAAGCTTGGGGTTGAATTGAAACTATGATTTATGCTAAATATCTTCATCTAATCAGGGCTGGTGAAATTGAAGTGGTTTGGACTATCTGTGGCAATAACTTGATAAAAGAACAGAGAGTCTTTCACATTAATTTTATTCTTCATTTGTATGAGTTGGGATGGCTGAAGGAGGTGGCTGGCTAAAGAAGTAAAAAAAAAAAAAAACATGAAAAGGAAGGGAGAATAAAAAGTCTTTGTTCTTTAAAGAAAGATGATGTGCCAAACAGCAGTCCCAGAGATCTTTCTTCTCCATATAATCTAAGGTCTATTTACAGGAAAAATATAAGTTAGCATGGCCAATATAGGCATCAGTGGGCTAGCAAAAACATGCAATCACTATACAATTAGGCATTTATGAAAAATTTGTTCCGAATTCCTCAGCATTGTTTTAGTAAGTGACTTAATAAGTATGGGGACTCCACATGTGGCCTGTGGATAGTGTTGAAATCAAGAGTAAGCATTTAGATATTTTTGTAGCAAATCGACAATTCTGTGACATACAAGCACATCGTAGTGGATTCATGTCATCGAGCAGGGTAGGGACAGTTTGGGTGTTGTGGAATTCACACAGTGAGTCACAGTGGCATGACCTGTGCACTAGTCATATGTGGGAAGACGCTTAGTGGAAATTTTTAAAAAAATTGTTAAACCCCACAGATAGTTCAAGAAGCAATGCTTTAAATCACAACCCATTTGTAAGTAAAGACTCCTTAGAGTTAGTTTGGTGCAAGGAAATTGACAGACAACTTGAGCACACACCAAAACATTTAGATATAAAATAAGAAGAAATTAGAAGTCACTGTAGAAGATGTGAATTGGAGATGGAAATGCCCAAAATTACCTTCTAAAAGGATCTTCTAGAGAAAATGTAGACTAGTTTATTTATTTTTACTATTTTTGTTCATTACAATATTCCTAGCATCTATAACAGTGCCTGGCACATCACAGACACTAAAAAAAAAATCTAGTGAATATTGAGTTAGTTGTTTTAAATACAAGGTCGAGACTAAATTGAGAAGTGGAAAGGCTAGAACTAGGAAAAGTGGCCAGGAGACTTTATAGACAGTCTAGACATAGGTTGGTGGGGCCAATCAGCCTAGTGGATACAGAAATTAAGAAAATATGAATCTAAGAAATATTGGGAGAAATGTCCACTTTTTCCCACCTTAGTAGGTATATGGCCATCCACCAAAGTCTAATTTAGAAATCTGGGGTCATCTTTGTCTTTTCTTTCTCTTTGCTCCCAATATGTAGGTCATTCTCTGAGTCCTAAATATCCCTACTCTACCGTCTCCTTCTCCTACTCACAATGCTTTAGTTCAAGCCCCATCACCTCTCCTCAGGACTCTTGTAATAGGTTCCTAAATAGTCTCCCTACCCCAGGCTCTTCCCCATTCAACCTGTTTTTCAAAATTGGAAATACATGCTGAGTGCAGTGGCTCGCTCCTGTAATCCTAGCACTTTGGGAGGCCAAGGCGGGAGGATCGCTTGAGGCCAGGAGTTCGAAACCAGCCTGAGCAAGAGCAAGACCCCATCTCTACAAAAATAGAAAAATTAGCTGGTGGCACATGCCTGCAATCCCAGCTACTTGGGAGGCTGAGGCAGGAGGATCACTTGAGCTCAGGAGTTTGAGGTTGCAGTAAGCTATGATGATGCCACTGTACTCTGGCCCAGGTGACAGAGAAAGACCCTGTCTCGAAAAGAAAAAATAAAAAAAGAAAGAAAGAAAATTCAGCGTTTTTACTTTTTTGTTTGAAACCATGAACTGGCTCCTGATTTACCTTCTCAACCTAAGCGATAGCTAAGCTCCATTTAAGGTAACTCTCTACCAGCCCCTGCATCTTCTGGCACCTGCCTCCCACTCCAGTGTTTTCTTCTGCTCCTCCCTCTTTGATTCTTGAACCCAAGCAACACTGTAACCCCTGCCCCAAGGCTGTGCCATCTCTTTCATGCCTCTGCACCTTAGCTTATGCTATTCCTCCTGCCCGGAATGCTCTCCACCTCCCCACCCTGCCTGCCTCTCCATCTGTATTAGTTTCCTGTTGCTGCTGTAACAAATCACCACAAACTTAATGGCTTCGAAACAAATTTGTCTTCATGTGAAATGAGTTGCATGGGGCTGAAATGGAGGTGTTGGCAGAGCTGCATACCTTCTGGAGCTTGAGGACAGAGGCTGTTCTTTGTCTTTTCTAGTTTCCAGAGGCTGCCCACAATGTTTTTGGCTGATGACCATGTCACTCCAACCTCTGCTTCCATTGTCACATCTCCTTCTCTGACACTCCTGCCTCCTCCTTATATAAGGACCCTTGTGATGATACCAGGCCCAGCTGACCAATCTAATCTTCCCGTTTTCCCTACACTTAATCACATCTGAAAAGTCCCTGATGCCATGTAATTTGCAGGTTTAGGGCATGGACATTTTTGGGGAGCCATTATATAGCTTAGCCCTTCACCCAACCCCAATTGATCTCTTTTTTTTTTTTTTTTTTTTGAGACAGAGTCTCACTGTGTTGTCCGGGCTAGAGTGCTGTGGCGTCATCCTAGCTCACAGCAACCTCAGACTCCTGGGCTCGAGTGATCCTCCTGCCTCAGCCTCCCAAGTAGCTGGGACTACAGGCATGCGCCACCATGCCCGGCTAATCTTTTCTATATATTTTTAGTTGTCCGATTAATTTCTTTCTATTTTTAGTAGAGACGGGGTCTTGCTCTTGCTCAGGCTGGTCTTGAACTCCTGAGCTCAAACAATCCGCCCGCGTTGGCCTCCCAGAATGCTAGGATTACAGGCGTGAGCCACTGCGCCCGGCCCCAATGGATCTCTTAAAGCTCAGGTCAGCTATCACTGGATGCATGCTCTGCTCAGAACCGGTCACTCTATTTTGTGTCACGTGCATGTTACCATCACTGCATGGATCAGCTTGTGTTGCATACATTAAATTAACTTTTAAAACATGTCTGCCTCTCTACTATACTGTGAGCTCTTGAGCGGACAGCTTATTCATTTTTGTATCATCAACACCTAGCACATTATAGGAGATATATATATATATATATATATAGTAAATAGTGTGAGCTAAATTCATTTATTTTTAATTTTTTTAAATTTTTTATTTTTTATTTTTTTTCTCTGTCACTCCAGGCTGGAGTACAGTGGTGCGATAATATCTCACTGCAGCCTCCAATTCCTAGACTCAATCAATCTTCCTGCCTCAGCCTCCAGAGTAGCTAAGACTACAGGCATGCACCACCACACACAACTTATTTTAAAAATTATTTTGTAGAGACAGGGTCTTGCTATGTTGCCCAGGCTGGTCTCAAACTCCTGGCCTCAAGTGATCTTCCTGCCTTGGCCTCCCAGAGTGCTGGGATTATAAGTGTGAGCCGCTATGCCCAGACTAAATTTATTTTTAAAAAATTAATGTGCCAGGCACTGCAATGACTCATTTTCATGTTACGTAGAAATATAGACTTAAATGGTGACTGCAGCTACCGTGTGTCCCTGACTCTCCAGGTTCATAGCCTGTCACTCTCCCTGCCCACTCTTGCCTACTTCCCTTCTAGTCACATGGACGTTCTAACCTTCTTGGTCATGCTGTACCTCCCCCACCCTCTTCTCTATCTGTAATGCTCTTCCTCCAACTTTCCTGTATCATGAATCCCTATTCACTCTCAAGGCACACATCAAAATTTTTCCTTTCCCTCTGCAATGCCTTTTATGATCTTCTAAAAGGCAGAAATAATCACTTCCTCATTTGAGTTGCTAAGATACCGTGTACATATCTATATTACATATTTCACATAGTGTTTTCCTTGGTTATATACATATCTATTCCATCACAAGAGTGTGCAAGGACCATATCTTGTTCGTACCACTGCTAGACATATAGCAAGTACTCAACAATGTTTATTAAATTAAATTGAGCGTATAAACAGGTGAGCATGAAGGGAAATAGAAAGAAACCAAAAGATAAAAAAAGTGCCCTTGATAAAAGGTAAGGAGGAAGAAAGAGACGAAGGAGACCCTTGCAGACAGCATTCAGAAGACTCTAGGAGGCAGACTGTGATGTGGGCTGGTGTTAGAGGGGCTGACCTTTAATAAAAGAGGAGCTCAGGCCTGAGAATCCATGAGAAAGGCCATTGGATTTGACCATTAAGAGATCCTAAAGGTTTTAGGAAGCACAGCTTTGGGAGTGCCCAGTCAGGGCTGTGGGGCTGCTCCTGTTTTTGGGCCAGGACAGGAAGGATCTCCAGAAGATAAATGACTTGAGGAAGAGGATACCAGACCTCCCATCTCATCAACCTGCTTGAACGCCTGGGGACATGAACACCCCAGCTCCAAGTCAGGCTGGAAGGCTTGATTCTTTCATCTGATCTAGAGAGTTCAAAGTTCTGGGAGATGAGGATGATTCTCAAGGAATACAGGGACCAACAAAACATGTTCTCCAATAATAACCAGATATTGTCATCAATATGGCACAGTCTAGGAGTCCATTTAGATTCTTTAGGAACAAAGAAAAAATGTCTGTCTAGCTTTATACCTGAGAGCAATTCCTCTTCCATGGAACTTTTCTGGATGACTGGATTTCTCTGTATGGGACATTCTCTGACCCAGTGGATGAATAGTTTTCATACCTCTGCCTGCCTTGAACCTTGCTCCCCTATCTTCCACCAAGACTACCTTCAGCTGTATTCTCCAACCTATGTATTGCTTGGCTAAACTTTATGGCCTGCTGTCTGTCTTGACCCACACTAAGCCTCCTCTAGACAGATTCCTGTGCCTGCCATCTGCCTGGATTTTTGCCCAATTTGATTTTGTCTGGCATCTATTTCTGTGATCTGCTTCTGTTGTGTCCTAGATCAGTCTACTGTGGTCTCACAGGTCACATATTCTCAACAGGAGTATGGTTCTTAGGGAATAAAAAACAACTTGTGTTTTTTTTAATGAATAAAGTACAGATATACATACAGTATATAAACTGATATCACGATATATTTGTGTGTATTAGTCAGGGTTCTCCAGAGAAACAGAACCAACAGGATATATAGAGATATATAAAAAGAAATTTGTTCCGAGAGATTGACTCAAGCAATTGTGGAGACTGAGAAGTCCCATGATCTGCTTTCTGCAAGTGGGAGACTCAGGAAAGCTGATGGTGTAGTTCCAATCCATGCCACAAGGCCTGAGAACACAGGGGAGCCGATTGTGTAAGTCCCAGTCCAAAAGCCCAAGAACAAGGAGCACTGATATCTGATATCCAAGAGCAGGAGAAGATGATGTCCCGGCTCCAGAAGAGGGAAGGAATCTGCCTTTCCTCCACCTTTTTGTTCTACTCAGGCCCTTGGGATTGCATGACGCCCATCCACATTGGTGAGGTGATCTTTTACTCAGTCTAGCAATTCAAATGCTAATCTTTTCCAAAAACCCTCATAGATACACCCGGAAATAATATTTTACCAGCTATCTGGGTAATATTTAGCCCAGTGATGTTGACACATAAAATAACCATCTCACTGTGGAACCAAAATTTCATGGGGGAGAGCCATTTTAAAAAATGTCTAAAAATGATCCTTAGGAAACCAATCATGAAAAGAAAAAAGTTGAGAAACACTGGGATGGGTGATGAGGCAGCAATTCAAGTTATAGGAGGAGTTATACAAGAAGAGTGGATGGTGAGGAAATGGAGGTAGCTGTGGTTGATCATTTGACTGAGAAGCAGATTATGGAGAGGATTCCAATCCAGCAAACAAATCGTGAGCACTTATGTGCCACCAGCTGTGGGGAAACCCTTTCACATTTGTTAGCAAAGAGCTTCTCCCTATTTTAGTTTCAGTGTACATGTTCCTTGCAGAAAAAAACAGCAACATTTTCCATTGAGACTGTAGCCCACCTATCCCTCCTCTGTTTCGGCAGCTTTTATGCTAATTACCCACTAGAAGGTAACGCCTCATTCACATGTCGCAACATAAGACAGTAAGAAACACAGCCCAGATTGTGTTTGTAGAAGCTCCTTTCATGGCAGCCTTTCAACAGGTTGGGCAATTTAAAAGATGCAGTTGTAACTCATTAAGATGCTTGGGGGAAATCTGAACATCCTTGACCTACTTTGGAAAAGAGGCAAGAAAAATATGAGTAGGAATAAGCCAAGAAAACAATTTCAAGTCGTTGAACAATAGACTCTAGAACCTCATTAGCTGATTTGAGGTAGGCTAGCCCAAGAAAACAGAATGTTGCTTAAAAGAAACCAAGCAATCATTTGTGTCTACTTGCTCTTCTAGAGTACAACTTTTTTTTGTTGGCTGGTTGGTTTTGAGTTTAAAAAACTATTTTATTTGTTCTCTCACAGCACTCATTAAGAATTTATTACTGAGTCTTTGCATTTTACCCTAGGCAAGTTGTCAGCGCTATGTGTTTATCTCCTGTGCTTGACTCCTGTGCTTTCCCTCTCTCCTACTTTCCTGCTCTTGTCATGAGTGCTGGAGCAGGGATGATGCTGTCAGGGTGGAAAGCTGACGCGGGAAGATGAATGAGCCACAGTGTCCTCTTAGAATCTACAGCCAGCTCTTGCCAGCTTATCCATGGTAAATCTTGCTTTCTGCTTTTTGTTGACTTTATCACCCACTGTATGTGCTTAACTCCACGATGGATGTTATCACCAGCTCTCTTTATTCACAATGCCAAGAGCACCAGTTGAACAGGAAAATATTCAGGAAAATCCACTTTTTAGGTGTCAACTTGACCAGAAAACAAAACAAAACTGCATCATTATTTTACTGAATTTGGCATTGTTTTAGAAATAATCATTTATATTTTGTCAAACTAGTTGTATGTGTAGACACAGTGTTATTCCTCCTTTCTGGCCATACTTTGCACTCCAAAAGGAAGAGAAGAAGGGGAGGGCAGGTTTTAAAAGCACTGCTCCCAGGAAGGGTCTGAATCACAGTAAATGTGTGACTAGGGGATAGGAAAGCATTTTCTGCTCAGGTGCATCCAACTGAGAGGGGCCACTGACTACAGGACAGTAGAGACAAGGTACACTGGTGAGTAATCAGACAGCTTTTCCAGTTCTGGGTCATTTTTACATCGTAGCATCAATCTTTTTTTTTTTTTAAGTTTTGTAAATTCTTGGAACATTAAACATACCCATTCAAACAATTCTTTCAATATAGTGGATATTTGCAGGCTGCCTTGGAAATCAGAACACAGTGAGTTTAATTTCTGCTGTGACATTGGCTGACTCTGACTTTCAGCCTTTTCAGTTTTCAAGCTGGTAAGGACAATGGAAAGCACACAGGCTTTGGAATTATTGCGACGTGAGTTCAAATCCTATCCCTACCACTTATTAGCTTGTTGACCTTGAACAAGTGATTTAACTTCTTTGATGCTCAGTAAGGAAGGCAGATAGTAAACCAAATATAGTTACAAGTAACTAGTAGTAGTAAACAATATCTTTATTTGTTAAACAGAGATAAAGATATCTGTCTTGTAGAAATGTCGTGAAGAGCTAATGAGATCATGTATGCAAAACATGCAACACACAGGAGTCACTGTATAAATGGCTGTTCCAGTAGGAATACCTGCACAGAGATGGAGAAGGCGAGGTGACAAAAGGCATGAGTATCTGAGCTCATTAGTGAAAGAGGCTTCCTTAACCTCATGGTATTATTAGACAATGAGGAGAATATAGCTAAGCCACAGAGTAATGCAGCTCTGTTCTATTTCTGCACAATCTGGTCATCACAGCAATGAGAATGTGCAAGGTTAAGGCTAATGGAGGGAGAGGAAAACAGACAGAGAGAGAGAAGAATGGATGGTGGAGAACCTCCCTATAGGCAGAGAACCTCCTGGCATTCCTCCAGCTGCAGAACAGGAAGGAGAGGCAATGGCTGCCTGCTGGTGGTGCATACACTGAGCCAAACTACCAAAGTGTTTCCTGCTTGGTCTCCACAGATGTTGTTCCTCAGGTCTGGATAAGTCCCCCAGCAAGTATTTTGCTGAAAGCAAGAAAAGCAGCTGCATAACTGCCTGGTCCACAGAGCTGACAAACCACTGTGTCATCAAAGAAAGAGAGAGTCATGGGAAATAAAAGCCTGTGGTTCCACCTCTCAGGCAGGGAGGTAGGTGGCTGTGAGGTGGCACGTTTGACCCTTGCTCATTAACAAAGTTTCTCTTCGTGTCCTCCTCCTCTTTGCCTGCCTGCTTGTTCCACTGGGTAGGCAGAGAGTGACTACCCAAATCATTATTTATTGAGTGTGTACTATGCTCCCAACATTCATTTAACACATCTATATCAAACGTCTTCTACAAAAATAGTAAGACAGACTCAGAGTAAGACTCAGAGACTCCTAATATGGTAATCACATGTTCAAATAATTCTTAAATGCTACATATAATATGTAAACGCCAACCATAGAGGGGCTTAGGGAAAGGAGCCATGGAGATGACGAAGGCTTCACAGAGGAGACAACATTTGAGCTAGGCCTTGAGGTAGGATTTCAGGGGAGGATGGGGCAGGGGAGGGGCAGGAGTGAGGACATTCCAGGCAAAGTGAAGTACATGCACACAGGTGAAGAGGACATGAGTCCACAGCATGGCAGGTAGTCTGATGTGCCTGGAACATAGGCTGTGTAAGACAGAGTGGAGGTAACGTGGCCAGAATGCCAAGGGTTTTCCATGTTAGTCTGTGGAGTTGGGCTCTCGCCACAGGATATGACACCTTTGCCATTCGTATGGAGTGAAGGGATTATCTTTCCATTTTGGACAACTCTGTGGGCTTTAGAGTAGTGAATGGACTGAAAGAAGGTGAGGCTGGAAGCTGGGAGACTTCCAGTTAAGAGGTCACTGAAATTACGGATGCTGTCAAATGCTGCAAACTGGTCAAGGAGGATGGGGCCTGAGAATAAGTTCACTGGATTTGGCAGTTGGAGATTTTTGGTGACATCTAATAGTAATTTCACTAGAACAATTCAAGTAGAAGTCAGATTACTAAGCCAATGGTTCTCATATTGTGGTCCCCAGACCAGCAGCATAAGCATCACCTGGGAACTTGCTAGAAATGCAAATTTCTCAGCTCACCCCAGACCTCACCTCAAAATTCTGGGAATGAAGCCCAGAAATTGGTGTTTTTACAATTTTACAAGCCTTTGGGTGATTGTGATGCATGCTAAAGTTTGAGAACAAATGGCCTAAATAAATCTCTTCTCCAAACATTCCTTGCTAGAACTCCAATTCTTACAACAACTGGGCCATTTGGTGTTCCCTAAATAATCATTAATATTATTGTTTCTCAGCTTTCTGCATAAGTTGTTCCTTTAACAGTCATGTGCAATACTTCTATACTCTCTGCCTGGCAATATTAAACTCATTGTTCAAAGCTTACTTCGAATGTTACTTTCCTAGGAAGTCTCTCTAATTTCCTCCAGGCAGCCCTCCTATGAATATATTTGCACATATATGTCTCATAACACTTATTTTATTGTGTTGTATTGTTTTGGTTTACTATCTGCCTTCCTTTCTTACTGGAAGCTCCTCAGGAGTAGGGACTTCCTTGTCCATCTCTGTTTCCACATTGTTCACATAGTAACTGCTCAGTAAATGCAAAGAGAGGAAGTTGTAATGGGTTGAGAAGTAAAAATAGCAAAGGATAAACTACTCTTTTGAGAGTTTGGGGAGTGAAAGGAAAGATAAATTTGAAATAGAAATAGAAGTACAGTAGGAAGAGTGTGTGTGTATGTGTGTGTGTGGCTGGAAGGAAATTGTTGGTGGAAGGGATTAAACCAGTAGAGAGGGAGAGAAGAATGATGAGCCAGTGGCAGCCAGTGGATAATGAACTGCAAAATGGTTCTGGAAGAGGCAGAAGGGGATGAAATAAATGGCCAATGCAGAAGGATTAGCACTGAAAGAAGGAAAGACTCTTTTCTCTGAGATACATGGGAATGACAGAAAGGTGGGTGCATAAGAGATAAGTTGTGATGTTGGGAGGAGAGAGGGTGGAGTGTTCTTAGATGGTCTGCCAGTAGAAATGGTGAGGGCTAGGAAAGTTTTGGCAAGGGAGGTGACATTTGAGCTAGGAGATGTCTTTAGTGAAATAGGAAGTGAAGCCTTTTGCTAGGAAGGAAATGGGGGAACAGAAAGAGGGAAAGAGGCTCCAGGAGAGTGGTAAAAGCTTGTAAGTGCCAGGGAAGGGTTAGAGAGCAGCAGCGGGGGTGGTGGGGGGGTTCTTTTGGGCTGGTCCATCTCCCCGACTCAAGATAAAGAAGAGCCCATCTATTTATCTAACTGTCTTTGGCAATGAAAGCAGTATGGGGGCATTGTCTCCAGGGGCTGTCTCTGCAATAAGATGCACAACTTCTGGATACAGCTTTCAGTATTAATATAGAAAGTATTCTAGCTCGATATATCAATTAATGCTGGAATATTCTACAAATGATCACAATGCAATATACGGTAAGAATGTACGACTAACGAAAATGTTTATGATGTATGAATTACCTGAGAAAGAAGGACAAAATCTATATGTATGCCTCGATTACAGCTCTGTAGAAATATACATAGGAAGAACAACTGAGCAAAACACACCAAATGCTATCAGTAGTAGTACTATAGGTCATTTTTCTTTTAATTTTTAAATTGATGTTTTTATGTTTGTAATTAAAGTTAGGGTAGTAAATAGAACTGGTTCTTTCCTTACTGGCTTTCTCTTTTTATTAGGAACACTCAGAAGAGAATATTTCAAAATAAAATGTTGTAATGTGGAGTCAATCAATAGAATCGTTTGACCTTCTCCCATGTGAAGGGCAGAAGCAGGGGAAAAAAAGTCCTGGAGTCGCCCCAGAGCTGGAGGCTGACAAGCAAGAGATTGGGTGCCATGCTGTAGGGAAGCACAAAAGAGGTATGTGCCCAAGCCCTTGTCTCGCAATAAACTTGGAAGACTAGGCTTACAACAAATGATTAGAGGACAACTTACTCAGTGCTCAAGCGGGTCATCTAAACAATGGATGGGATTGGATGTCGGAGGCAGAGACTGGGCAGGCAGTCCCATGCAGAGGTCAACTGCGTGCCATTGGGGTTGGCCAGATAGACCTGGGCTGAAATCTCTATGCCCCTGCTTAGCAGCTGTGCAGTCTCGGACAGCTTTCTCTATCTGTGAAGTAGGAATAATAATCCCTGCTCATAAGCTGGTTGGAGTATTACAAACAATAAGGCAGGTACAGAGCTCAATACAGCATTTGACACACAAAAGCACTCCATAAATATTTACTGCTATTGTCATTACTGTTGTTATTATCTATGAATATTTATGATGGGGGAACATTGCATTCTTTGGTGGGAACTCAGGGAGGTTCTCTCTCCCTGCTGGAACAATGCTGTGGGCTCACCCCAGGCCTTCAGGAGGGGAGAGGGAGATGCGCGAGGGGGAACTCCACGCTGGTTCTTCTTTTGCTAGCGTTTGTGCTACTTCCCCGCTTCTAGCAGGTGCGTGGAACTCCAGAGCACCCTTTCACCTTCCTCTCCCACTCTTCTGTTTTTCTTCTCTTCAACTCTTTTACTTCCTTTTTCTCCTCAAAACCCCAAGTGGTGGATGAGTAAGGAACTATGCCACCTTTTACATGTTCTAAGTTTGCCTTTTTTGAAACCCAAAGGTTGTCTTCTAATTCCTGCACTTGGAGTTTACGTAAGTCTGTGTTTGCCCTATCTGTTTCTTCCCTTAACTTTAAAATGTCGATTCCCCAAACCATTGTCTACAGTAAATACTCTCAAATGATAGTCATTGGTACAGAGACAAGGATTCCAAGCCATAAGAGTTCAATTAAGGAAGGCTCCTTTGAGGCAACTATATCTTTCAAAAGAAACCATCAGAGGTGTGAACTGTCTTCAGGGCTGTTCTTGGCAATGAGATATAGTGCACTATATCTGAGTGCACTCAGATATAGATCTTCCTGGAGGAAACATTCTTTGTCTTACTACCATCTATTCTCTTCCTGCTTAGACTGTTAATAGTATAAGAGGGAAGGAGTCAAAGGTTTGGAAAAAAAAAAGTGGTCTGAGCAAGTGGAAAAAGCAGTCATATTACATTATTCTTAACAGAGATCAGAATGATTAAAAACAAAAAAACAAGTTGGTATCCAGGATATTCAGGTACAACCACCCCTTACCTGCTGATTGCTATTTCACATTCTATTCCACATTCACGAATAATAATAATGATGTACTTTTAGCTTTATCCGAAACCCGATTTGCATATTTACAAAGTTATTATCTTCAGCAGCAGATACCTGGTCTGAGTCCAGCAATTACCACCACTGCCTGTTTGCACACATTAGCAAACATACACACCAATGATTTGTACTTTCCTATAAAATTACTCTTTCCCTTTTAAGAGTGTTTTCAGAAGCAAACCCTATCGTTAAGGCCATGTATGCTTCCATTATAAATACCTGTTGCCAGCCATTAATTATCTCCTGATGAATTGCCTACTTAGAAGGAGATTTTTTTTTGTGCTTACTTTAAAAGATGGGTTTTCTCTTCCTTACTTTTGATACCCCTGCTTAGTTAACCATTTTGAATTCCACATAATAAGAAAATGCTTCCTTTTCTTCTGCTTCAGAGGAATTAGATGTGATCTGTACTCAGATGGTATGAAGAAGTTTTATATTTTAAGGTAGAAACTTTCTGTGTGCCTGGATCTCACTTCTAAAGAATTTCTTGGCTAATCGTGGAGGAAGAATATAAGAATGTAGGTAGAAACAATTGAATAGTCTCTGAGAACAAATGCCCTAACATTCATAAATATTCAGAATTGCATAACCATTTTAGTGACCAAAGCACTGAGACTAATCCAATAATATTGTGGTTTGATAATTAAACAGTTGTGGATTTATGATGCTTTTGAATTGGGGAGATGTTTTGGTGCAGACGGGTCAACCCTTTCATACATGATTATATATAAAAAGTACACACCCACTTAGGAATCGAAGTGTAATACCTCTTAACATAAGATAGTTAAGAGAAGTTTTTAAGTCAGGTAGTGATAAAGTGAGCATTCCTATACTGATTTTCCTGCTTATCTCATGGACAGCAGAGGATTTTGGATTCCTGGTCAAGTTTTATAGGTATCAGTCTTCATAGAGTATGTGCACATGAAGAACAGGTCATTACACAGGGAGAATCTTAAATTTTCCTCTCTTTATCATCAATTAAATTGAGATAATCACATTTGTAAAAGGGCAAAAATATGTCAAGAAGCCCGAATTACAAATTACTTATACCCTTAATTAAAGCAGAGACAATTGGGTCTAGGCTTAGTAAAAGGATCTGACTGGTTCCTCATTCTCAGAGCTAGTTTGCGTCTTGAGGTTAGTTCCTGCCTTCTAGAATATGTCCTGTGTTTGGCCGAACTTTGTGGACCTTCCATAGCACGGGTCTTTTTTGAGCACTTACTCTATGCAAGACAAAGAACCAACTACAGTGGAGTTTACAAACATGAATAAGGGATGAATAAGAGTTGGTTCCTGTCTTCACATGGTTACAATCCAGCTGTATAGGCCACCTCAGTTCATTTCTTGCAGGCTGGGGACTGGATGAAATGAAAGTGGCCTCAGAATTAATCACAGTGCTCTCTACTTTCCTATAGCCCTGTGCTTTACCCCTTTTGTAGTCATGCTATTTGTATGTGGCCTCCCTCAATGCATTGTGATCCCTAAGGATCAGGGGCTGGGTCTTAGTCATATCTGTATTGTCACAGAGTCAAGGATGTGCTTTGTAGAAAGTAGGCTCCCAAAAAAATGTGTTAAAAGAATGTATTCACTTGTTTAAGTTTCCTAATTACAGTGGGTCAGCTTGTTCTGTACCAATATGGGAGTGACGAGAAGCTGGTGGCCCTCTGCCCAGAGGTCCCCACACTGAATATCATCTTGGAAGTGCTTCACACTGTTGCACCAGGGTGGAGTGGAATGAGATAGAATAAGAAGTCAGAAACAGTGAGGTTTTTATATCAGCTCTGTCACTAATTACTTATTTGGGCAAGACACTAAAACTCTATCTCAGTTTCTTCATCTGTGAAATGGGGATACTAATGACTGGCTGTCTATTTCCCACGATTGCTATTTCCCGCTATCTTACCATGGATCAAATGAGATAATATACTTAAAAGTGCTTTGGAAAGTCTAAAGCACTGCACAAATGCAAGGCATTATTAAAAGAAATCTTCCTTTTAATTCCTGCTTCCATAAACATCTCATCACATACTCTTGGGTTCCTGGGTTATGTGGCAAGATATGTGGAATATCTCAGCCTGTGCTTGATATCTACCCCAGAACCTCTTCTTCGTCATCTCCAAGACATCAAGACATTTTTCCAGTCTTGCATCTCTCCCCAGTTTATATAGATATATATGTTCCTCATTCAACATTCATTTAAAACATATGTCATTGAACACTTATGTACACTACTATGCTAAAAACTGGGGCAAAATAAAAGAATAAGACAATCTCTGCCCTTGAAGGTTTTTATAGCTTATTGGATCTCAGGGTTCTGATATCAGAACAAGTAAGTGCCCAATCCTGCATTTGTTTGGGGAGGCAATTTTACGTTCATTTTAATTATTAATAGTATAGATACATGTTTATATTTTTAGTTTTGACTAAAACTAAAACTATTGGTAGCGCTTATTCACATTTTTCTATTGTTGATGGTTTTTGGATTTTAATTGTGGAGACTGGGAATTTTTTTTCAGATGAAAGTTTGTGGAATCCCATTTTTCTTTTTATCAGTGCAGCTATGGAACTTTAAGAAATAACAACAGCTGTGATTCATTATAGGACCCCGCTGAATATTTTCTTGCCAATTTCTCTTATAAAGTAGAATTTGCTTTGATTAGAAGCACTGTCCTTGGGGAAGACCATTCCCCAATCCAGTTGAGCAACTAAACTGCTAGGTACGTTTGGGGCTGACATCTCCAGGCAGATCCTGGCATTTCATGTACTCAGCTGCTGCTCAAGTTTTGAGACACCACCACAAGTCCCCCTGGCTTCTGATAGGGACCAGGGAAATAGTCACCTAAATGCAGAGTGGAATTTAGGCTTAACTTTGGGGAAAGGCCAATGGCAAGAGTGCAATGCCATATTGCTAATCGGTCAGGCTACTCTGAACTCTCCCTAAGGCAGTCAACAGCCACTGCCGTTACTCCAGCAGTTTCCCCTTCCAGCTATATCTCCAGTCCTTGAGAAACTGCGTATCTATTTTAATAATGTTGTCATAGCTGCAGTCACTTCTGGAGTTGCTCTCTGGAGATAGTTCTTCTCTTGCCTACATATCTCCTCTATTAAATCTCCTTTTTCCCCCTATCTTTTCTGCATCTAAGAATGGCCTCATCATGCCTCAAGGTACTGAGGTCACTGCTGATTTCTTGATCTACCTTTCCTCTCTCACCTATGCAGTTACTAGTCTTAGGAGCCAGTGCCCATCTTTTCTGCATTCCCACAGCCCCTGCCTAAGTCCTTATCTTCCCAGTTCAGGGAAGAAGCTCTGATTTCTATTGTCTGCCTGCCTCTATACATGTTTTTCCCATGCCTGGAACAACCTTAAACCTCTAAATATGAGAAATCTCCTCTTTTCTTCACTTGATTAAATTAATCTTTTGGTCCTCCAATTATTAGTCCGGCTGTTGAGTTCTTCCTGGAAGCCTTCCCTGACTGCCCTGGGCTGAGACAGAGCCCTCAGATCCAAAGGACCTGAACTGTCAGTTCCTGTGTCCTTTCTTTCTTTGTCCCTCAGCTCCTTGCACAGGATCTGGCCCATGGTAGATAGTCACTAAAATGCTAGTTGATGGGTTGGACTTGCTTGTTCTCATCTCTTAGTCTTTGCTTATTCCAATTTCTTCCCTTGATTTTCCACTCCTTTTTTGTTTTGTTTTTACCAGTTTGTATCTATAGTGTTCTTCAAAACATTTCTTCAGTCATAGCCTTCTCCTACTTTCGTTCATAACATTTGAACCTATGCAATAAGTTTAACATTGTAACAAATTCAACAAAAGTTATATGTGAACATAAGAGCTGCTGTCTTTAAAAGTCACTTTGAGAAACTACACATCTATTTTAATAACGTTGTCATAGCTGCAGTCACTTCTGGAGTTGCTCTTTGGGGATAATTACCTTACGTTCTTCTGAAACTATTTTAATAGTGACAAATCTGATCTTTGTAGGTGATTTTTCAAATTTTTATATAGCCAAGTCACTGTGAACTATCTTTAGTAAGTAAAGAGGATGATCAAACTGGTAACAGTTTATGGGACAACAACTAAAAAGTAATATTATTATCTTTCTCTGAACGTATTTGCACAAGAGAAACTCCAAAACTATTTTTGACTAATTATGTTATTTTTGAAAAGAGTTTCTAGCATCCCAGGATGACTACTTTTGATAATAGTACTTGCTTATCTGTTCTAAAGAGCTTATTAAAATACAGTTTGGGGACAGTATAGGCCTATGCCCATGCTGACTTGCACTTGTTTAGTGTTGTTTTACATTCTAGTTCAACGTCTACCATGTGATAGGTGCTGGGGATGAAAAGGCCATGGTCCTTGCCCATAAGGACCTCCTAATCTAGTTGAGAAAATAGAAATACAATGAATCCTGTATGAAAAATAGATATCAGTGTAAGACAAAGAAGCAGTACAGTGTTGGAACTGTCTGTTAGGGTTAGGAATTTGGTACAGTGTTGGCAAAACCTTCTAAGGACTGAAATATGAATGATGATCAGAAGTTCATCAAGAGCAGGAGAGAAGGAGAGGAGGAGAAGTTGTTCTAAGCCAAGGGATTAGAAGGTACAGAGACTGAAACAGCAAGATATGTTTGGGGAATCTTAAGTCGTATAATACTGTTATTCCGTGAAGTTTACAATGGGGACAAGGAGGACTGGAGATGGGGCCCAGTCAGGGAAACGCCTTGTGTGTACCCTTTTTAGAAGTTTGGACTTTATCCTATAGGAGTTAGCAAGAAGCTCTGTGGGTAGAATTTCCCATCCCAACAGGATTGTAAACTCCCACATCCAATTAGTCACAATAGGTTTTGCTCCAGCTCCCACTCTTAATTTTGTTTTTCAGGATTGTCTCATATCCAGCCCTCTGACATCTGCCTCATTAGTTCAGGCCTTCGTCACTCCATGCCTGGATTGTTTCACAAACTCCTGACTGGTCCCGGGGTTCCAGTTCACTTCTTGCTCCTGACAATCAATTTTGTACAGGATTATCAGAGCTGTCTTCCTTTCCATCAACTCTAACCCCTCTTCAAACACCTTCAGTAGTTTTCTGTGACCTGAGAGAAAACTGTCTCCCCATCTTTTCAGCTTACCATTCAAAGTCTGCATAATCTGGTTGCAACACCCTTCTTTCCTTCCCTCCCCTCACTGCTAACAGTGCTAGAACCCGTTTGCTTATTCCCTTGTCTCTACCTTTGCTTTTATGATGGTTCTCATCTGGAATGATAGGCCAACACAACTTCTGTTGTTGCTAATTTCAGCTCTTTTCTTAGAAGCGCATTAGTACCCAGACCTGGTCACATGCTCCACTCCCCTGCCCTGAAAGTAGCTACTCTTCTGGTTATATTCTCTTACTATATATATGCATCCACAATTAATATACGGTATTGTCTCAAAAAAATTAAATATACGTAAATGGTATACTTTATGTCTCCTTCTGCAATTAGTATTTTCACTATCATTTGGTTTTTAAGATTTAGCCCTATTGACATATATAAGTGAAGTCTTTTCAATTACCATATTGCATTTCATTTTATAAATCTACCACACGTTATTCATCCATTCCTCTAAGCGTGGGCATTTAGGTTGTTCTTAATTTTTGGCTATTACAATGTTACAGTGAATATTCTTCGATGGTCTCCTTGTCTTATACAAATTTTACGGACTTTTCGAGATCTTGCTTTCATACCAGTTACTCCATAAAAGCCTTCCCTGAATCCCTAGCCCGCTGCAGCAAAGTCAAGGTCCTCCAAGTAGCCTGTGCATCTTTGGTATTCCCCTGTGCCGAGGAGATTGCTACGCAAAGTGAGGCGCCTCCGAAATAACTGCTAAAAGAATGAGCGAATGAATGAATGAATCTTGCAGCACAATCCAGGCAATAGCTCCGTTTCTTTTAAATGGACTTTGGCGCCTCGGCCCCCATTTCCTTCTTTGACAGCACTAGTCATTCTACCGCATTCCTCTAGCTAGCAGGGCAGTGTGTGGATGAGTGGGTGTGTGGGGGCGATAACGATCTCACTAGATGAGGGCCGCCTCTCCCTGCAAGTTCACGATCCCGGCAAACCCCGGTGCTTGAAGTTCAGAGCCCTAGCCCCCGCCCCCGCGCCCCCGGGCAGGGGTACGGCCCAGCTCGTTGCCGCAGCGCTGAGCTCGGCGCGCCGGCCCCAGGCGGGTCGGGGAGGGGGCGTCTGCCGGCTCGTAGTGGATCCCTCCGCGCGGAGCTCGGCCGGCGCTTCTTCCTGCGGGAAACCCCTGGGTGCCCAAGGCGGCGCGGCCGCGGCGACAGAGGGGCGGGACTTGCGGTGGGAGGAGGCGGCCGAGGCGGAAGGACACACGAGGCTGCTTCGCTGCACACCCGAGAAAGTTTCAGCCAGGCTTCGGGCGGCGGCTGAGGCGGCGGTCGAGGAGCGACAGAGTCGGGGTGCGGGGCGTCGAGGCACTTCAGCCTGGGCTTTGGGCGGCAGCGCCAGGCTGCGAGCCGCAGAAGCAGGAGGAGGGGAGGACAAAGTGGGGCTCCGCTGTCGGGACCCCTCCACATGTGGATCTGCCCAGGCAGCGGCGGCGGCGGAGGAGGCGACCGAGAAGATGCCCGCCCTGCGCCCGGCTCCGCTGTGGGCGCTGCTTGCGCTCTGGCTGTGCCGCGTGGCCCCCGCGCGTGGTGAGTACCGGGCTGTCTACCGCGCCCCGCGCCCCGCCTGGCCGGCCACCTGGGGCGACCCTTCCCCCTTCCGTCCCTCCCTGTGCGCGAGGGCCGGGTCGGCCGCGGGCGCGGAGTGGGGCCACTAAGTTCCCGAAAGTCTGGACGTCGTCGGGGCCCCGCTCGTGGCGGCCCCTCCCCCGCGCTGCCCGCCGCCTCTGCTCCCCGCGGCCCCCACGCGCCTCCTTGGCCGGAGTCTCAGACTCCCTTTTGCGAGGACTTGAGTTCGGGGAGTTGGGCAGTGTTGCCGTTCAGCTTCGGCGTCTCTGGGGCCGAGGGCGGGCAGCCCGAGCGGACCGTCGCCGGCCCGGATGGGCTGAGCGAAAGAAAGAATGCCAGACCCCGGCGTGGAGAGCGCGGGGCAGGGCCTCCAAGCCCAGCCGCTGGCACCTCCGCGGCCGGACGTGGCTTTGCCAAAGGGAGGCACGCACGGTCTGCGTGTGGGGGTCTGGTCTGGATGGGGACAGGGTTTTGCGGCTCGCCTGGGTTTGACACTCCGACCGGACCGACGGTCTCGATGAGGCGGGTGTGGTGCTGGTGTCTTTGAAAGGTGGAGGCACGGGCGGCAGGGAAGCTGGTGTGGCTGCATGCTGAGGCACATGATTTAAAAATCTCAACTGCTGTTATTCTTTCCGAGGCGAGGAGCTCGAGCGCTGTTTCAGTGTTGTGTCCAGATTCAGGAATGTGGTGTGACGATCACCAACTCCTCCAACCTGGCAGCAGAGTTTGCTGCTCTTTTGGCATGGCTGGGGGTGGGGCAGGGGCGGGTGAGGAAAAGTGGATACGTTAATTCAAAGCGCTTCCTTAGAAAGCCTCTTTATGGTTGGATATTTCCAACAGTCTTTCAGAACACGGTTGGAACAAGGAAAGGAAATCGAATCGAATCATGTCTTACCCATCCCACCCACACTTTTAGATTCTGAATTTCTTCAGACTGTTTAGTAGGAAGAGGTTGGGCTTTGGAGCCCTGCTCTGCAATCCTGGCTTCAAATCTCTGCTGTGTTAACTCACCAGTAAAATGGGAATGAAATTACTCAGCTAATAGGATTAATTTAAAAATGTATGTTAAACCTATGGCACTTAAAAGGTGTTCAGAAAGTCCTTTCAGGGCAGGGACTGTGTTTTATTCTTTATGAAATCTATTCTTCCAGTGGGTTGATGCTTTGTGCATGTTTGTTGAACTGAAAGGAGCCCTTTCTTTTCCTGGGCCTAATCTGAAGGAAGATTTTGCCTTTACCAAAAAACTAGTACGTGAACTACATCTCTTTTCAAAGAAAAGGTTAAGAAGATGATGAGCTTCAGAAAAATATGGTCTTTGTTCATAGTTAATAGGCAGTCGATATGCCAATCACAGATGTGTAAAAAGAGAACAAGGTTGTTTATCACATGAAAACAGTACTGGGTTGTTCAGCACCAACTAGATACTTCTTGGAAAGTTCAAATTTCATACATCTCGAGGTGTAAGAATTTCAGAAGTGGGCTAGGAGGCTTTGTGATGATGAAACAAAACTTGTTTCTGAAGCAGTTAATAAAGAGCGTATAATGGTAATTTTGCCTTTCCTTTTTCTTTGAGTGAAAACTTTAAGTGTAGATTTAAGACGCAGAGAAGTCTAATCAATGAGAGAGTCTGAGGGTTACAATCCTTGCTCTACCATTAACTTGTTATAGTAAATAACTTAATTTTTATGATCTGGAGTCTCCTTGCCTATGAAATAGGACTAAAGGAATAACCTACTTTAGAGAACTGTAAAATAATAAATACGATTGTAAAGTGACTTGCAAAAGTAAGTGTTAAATGATAAGACTGATGTCAGAAGTGGGATTACTCTGACACATAGGGCTTCTTTTATTCTAGTACCTCAGTGCATAAAACTAGGAGTTACTGCTATTAGTAGCTAGCTTTTAAGTAGTCAAGTTGAGTGTTAGTTAGGTTGGCTCAAAAGGATAGGATTTAGATATTTTGATTTTTAGACAGGTGTTCTTTAGATGCTAAACTACTACAATAGAAGAGATTAAAAAGTCTGTTTCTTGGTATAGATCTTAAATCTTCTCAGAGTCTAGCAGTGAAGGCTTCTTGAATCCTCCTAATTTATTATTGTGTTTTGCCAGTGTACCAATTATAACACCCTTTCAAACTTTTGAGTGTTCCTGTGTTTGGCTTGTGGCCAGTTGTTAATTTAAACATCACTGAGTCCTAAGGCAAGGAGCTGTCAGCCCATCTGTCTGATTGTCTAAACAGCTATCCAGGACCACCCCTTGCTCCTTGTTTTCTTTTGCTTTTTTTGCTTTGCAATGGGAAATGACTCCCTGATTTTTTTTTGCTGCCTGCTAGATAATTTCTCAGTTGAATTCTTCTCTTGCTTTTAAAAAAATTACAAAGAACAATTGTTTTTTTTCTGTCATATGGAGATGAAATTTACCCTAAAACTATTTTCCCTTTTTTCTTCTTCTTCTTTCTGTATTATTAATATTCCTTTTTTTGGGTGGAGTGGAGGAGAGTGATTACTTCTACTTTTTCTCATTTTTCCCTATGTTTGGATTTTTAAGATATTTACCCACATCTCCTTGGCATCTCTTTGTCCCATTCCCACTCTACTGCTTCTCCTGTAGGCTTCTGTTGAATAGAGGAGCAACTTTTGGTTCACCTGGATTATAGTTGCTGACTTCAGGACCTTTAGAGAATGTTTAAATTCAGTGGGATATGCTTGGATGCTTCAGAGCAGCCTTACAATACATTTTAAAAATATCACACCCACAGAAATTTTATTTTGCCCACAAAATTTGCATTGATCTAGTTCCCACTCTCTGATGCCATTCCTAGTGATCCTCCTCTCTGCCCCTTCCATTGTGGTAGAACACAGCTCTGTCCTGACTGCATCAAAATTAGCTGGGGTGATTCTTGGACTCGAAACCCAGGACAGCAGGTCTGTGAGTCCATATTTTTCCAAGGTTTACAGGTGCTTCTGACATAATAACATAAGTGGAACCCACTGATTATGTAAATTTTTTGCCTTTAGGTGTGTATATGGGGTCTTTACTTCTAAATTTCAATAATTTCCATAATGAACCTAACCTTAGCCTTTCCAATATTTAATGTTTCTAACTCTCAAGGAGATTTAAAGTTGATAACATAAAAGCTATGGAATATAATGTCATTTCTTTTGTTCATCTGGGTACAATGAGTCTCCATTATCTCTTTAAAGGATCTCATATATTTGAATGATATTATAAATTTCCCTCCCCTTTTCTTCTATTGTCTCTTTTTCCTTAGGCATTGTTCATATATGTCATTCTTGGAACCTTTATTTGTCTGTAATGGTTTTAGAGAAAAACATTCCAAGGTGTCATCTGACTGATAATATAATAAGAGATTTTTGGCCAGGTGTGGTGGCTCACACCTGTAATTCTAACCCTTTGGGTGGCTGAGGCAGGAGGACTGCTTGAGGCCAGGAGTTCAAGGCCAGCCTCGACAATAGTGAGACCCAGTCTCTACAAAAAATAGAAAAATTAGCAATAGTCCTAGCTATTTGGGAGGCTGAGGTGGGAGGATTGCTCCAACCCAGGAATTTGAGGTTATAGTGATCTATGATGACACCACTGCACTCTAGCCTGGGCAACAGAGTGAGACCTTGTCTCGA
>CAUYSK010069539.1:0-18518 GCA_963575035.1 Avahi laniger
TTTTTGTTAATACCCCTCCCTTCTTTTTGCGAGAAAGCTGTGTTTTCAGTCTTTGCTATTTTCGCGTTCAATTTAACACGCGTAATAACGTTCACAGGGAATTCAATAAAGCTAGCGTTTATTCTCCCGTTCCAAACAGGCAATCGCGTGCTTCCACTCTGAGCATTTCGTGTCTGTCCTGCAAGTTATCGAGACCCAGAATTTTCACCTAGCTGGTATAGCCTCAAATTAGTCATCGTTTGATCATCTGTCCCCACTGACAGTTTCATATTGGCCAACGCTTGTTTTGACTTAACTCCGGTCTCTCTGTTCCTTGGTCCTTCCCTCCCTTGGCCTTCGGTAGGTCTCTTCCTGCAAAGCCGTACCCCTAGGCGGCTCGAACAATGGGGCGGTGGGAAGGAAACGCCCTGGCATGGTTGAAGCGAGCCTGCTTCCTGCTCTCTCGGGGAAGTCTCAGCCCTGCACAGACACGAGAGCTCACAGCAAGGACCCTTTAGGACTTTGAAGACATTCTCCCATTGTTCCAAGTCCCTCCTGACGTGGTCAGGATGTCTTCTCCGGGTCATGCCGGATGTGTCGGGGCGACCTGTGTTTTTCACTCCGACTATTTGAAAGCCTTTCTCTTTGCTTCAGGGGACCCCTGTAATTTTCCATGCAGATGTTCAGTTGCATGTTGACTTTTTTACTTAGACTTTTCGGCTGTGAGCATGAAAGTCTGTGGTGGATTCCAGAAAATCGTCAATCTGTATTTCTTCCAATACGGCTCAGCCCTGCTCTCTCAAAACGTTCCTCCAGGGGCTTTGATGAAAACTTTTGGAAATGCTTCTTTCTTTGGTCTTTGGCTTTAAACTTCTGTTCACACTGGCCATATCTGTGCTGCTCAGACCTCCAAATTATGTCCTGGCCTCTGAACTTACTTGAGGTTTAAGTGTTCATTTGGGTTATTGGGGTTATTCAATATATATATATATGTGTGTGTATGTGTGTATGTATTTGTCAATTTCTGTTAATTTTTAATAAAATCATTATTTACCCTTTTGATCTTAAGATCATATGCATTTTTTTATATCCCACTTATTCCCTAAAAGAGAGTTGAAAAAGATTGTGGTATGTAACATATGTAGAATAAAACTAATGATTTATTACCACACAATACTCTGGAAGTAGGGATTAAAAAACAAATTTGTTCAAAAAGAGACTAATACAGTTATGTAATGAGCAGCTGATTATTTGACTCTCAGTTTTCTGGCATCTGGGGAAAAACGGAAATAGGCTAAGTGATATATTCTCAATATCATAAAGGAAAAAACATGTTAAATCCTCAATGTACTATATTATGAATATGGTTATACATGATTTACCATATATTAGAAAAGATTTGCTAACTCAAAACATGTCTGTTTTACTAAATTTATCTTTTTTAATTACTTTGCTGAGGTTAATCTGAAAAGCTTTTTTCATCCCCTGAGCATACTCTTTCTGTGCACACAATTTTGGGTAGTAGCAGGGTATAGGTGATAAAAAAAAGTTTTGCCATAGAGAAAATGGTGAAAATTGTGGGTATATTTAATTTTTAAAATACTAGCTATATAGTTAAAATTATGACTAGTTGCTTAGTGACTAGCTGTTTCAATAATTAGGAAGTAAGGTTGAACAAAAACAAATTTGTTTCAATGCTTAGAATTTGCCTAGAGAATGAAGACCTGTATCTTCAACACATCTACTTGAGTTTTATTGTCAAAGTTCAAGTTCCTTTAAAATCTTAGCCTAGGAAAATGTTTTTATGCAATAGGAGAGGAAGACAAATGGGTTACTCAACGATAGTAGTGTACTTATAACAGGAATGAGAGTTCAGGAAACAGATATTCTTCTTGGTTGAAGTGCATCTGTTAGTAAAATACTATTGACCACTTGAGAAAGACTAGTAGAGAAAATATTTTCAAGCAAATCAATATAATTATTTTTTACCTTCCTAGAAATGTTTAAAAACATAAAGTGATTCAGTGGGACTCATAACTGAGAACCATGAGATATATAAAAAGATATAGTGATAGAAAATAAAAACAAATTGCTTCCTGCGTGAAGTCAGGGAGACTCTGGCAGATGGTTTCTAAATCAATAGCTTCCTTTTCAGAGTCACATGTGACAGAAGTTAGTGTAAATATAGATTGTAATATACTCTTGTATTTTTATTAGCAATATTAAACCTTTTGGTTTGAAACCTACAGGCATTTTGAAGAAGTTTCTATTTTCAAAAGTTTTATTTTCTCTAAATTAAGTTTTAGTAAACACAGATATGTTTAATGTGATCCCTTTGTACAGATATTTGAATGGAGTTTCCTGGCCTATTTTAATATATAATGATGGGTAGATTTCATGTTTTCATTATTAAAGTAAAATGGAAAAAGAGAACATGCAGTTAAGAATTTGTATTTGTTTTTGTATGTTATGTGCTTTGATCTGTAGTATCAAATAACTTGTAATAAAGTTGTGAGAATTCATGAACTAGCTTAGTTATTTAATTGTACAAGACTTTTCTTTGTGTTTGGCTGACTGGTTTCACATCATTATTATCCTTCAGAAAACCAAATACATAGGTGAATTTTCAACTCTATTGGAACTTTGCAGATTTCAGATTTTAGTTCTATAGAATAGCGTTATTTTACGTGGCTCATGATGTTAAAACAAAAGTTAATTCTCAAACTTTATCGAGTATCCATATTGTAAATCTATCTCTTCTTTCAAGTCTCTTCTCAAATATATATCAAAAACACTTATACAATGCATGAAATGTGCTTTGTGTTTTAGATACATTCATTCATTTATTTGATCTTCTAAACAGCCTTATCAAAAAGATAGGGAAGGAACTATTTTTATTCTTGTTTTCCTAGTAAGGAAACTTGGAAGCAGACAGCTGGTAGGTAATATGTATTTCTAGTTTCAATAGCTCCACTCTTTCGTGGGCTCCAGATTGGAAGTTAACATTTAGTGGATTTGCTCCCAAGTTTGCATAGGAAGAGGCTCAAAAAATCAATAAATGGGTCCTGGCATAGTGACACATGCTTGTAATCCGAGCCCTTTGGGAGGCTGAGGTAGGAGGATTGCTTGAGGCCAGGAATTCAAGACCAGCCTGAGCAATATAGTGAAACCCCATCTCCACAAAAAATAAAAGAATTATCTGGGTGTGGTGGCACGTAGCTGTAGTCCCAGCTACTTGGGAGGCTAAAGCAGGAAGATTGCTAGAGCCCAGGAGTTCACGGCTGCAGTGAGCTACAATGACGTTACTGCACTCCAGCAACAGAGACCCTGTCTCAAAAAATAGACTGGGAATGTGCCCCAATAAGTGAATTCGCCTTTCCAAAAGAAAGGAAAAAAAATCAATAGTTCTGCAGTATAAAAGTCTAAAAAGAAGAGGTTTAGCAGAAAAAACATACGTAAAGTGATAGGTGCATTGCTTATATAGTGAAAAATTTATCCTTTTAATTAGATAACCAATCTAGAATAATTGCATGCTGTCATTATATTCAGCAAATTAGACATCTTTTTCTCATGTCTTAATTTATTTTTTTCAAAAGTAAGATGAGGATGCAATTTCCTAGAATTGGCTTCTCTGCAAGCCAGTTGGATATTCCCAGTGTCGGGCCTCAGAATTCAATGGCAGTTCCAGAAGGCATAAAAGATAGAGACCTATTTGTATCCTTACCAGATTTCCCTTCCAGGCTGTAGTGTGTATCTGGAGTGTTTGTGTTAGAAACGAATTATTTTGCTTTAAAAACACAGCAAGGTTGAGTCAGTTGAAGGCCATTAATAAAGAGGCTGACAGCTTCCTCTTCTAAACGCATTTTTCTATGGAACATGCTTCAGTCTCTTTGCATATATGTCTTTCCTGCCAAGTGTGGAGATTAAGAACACCAATCAATATTTTCCATGTCATTTAATCTCCTGATCTATTTGTTGATTCTCTGGAAATGCTCAGTAATCACAAATGCACAGTCAAGGGAGGGTGTGATAAGTTAGGTGTGTTCCTCAACCAAAAAACTTCTTTCGTTTACTTAAACCTAGAAGATAACACTAATTAATCATGTGCATAAAAATGCAAATTATATCCTGTGCAAATTATAAGTCATCATTAACAGTGTCTGACTGAAGTGTAGGCCTTAGGATTCTCATTCCTCACACACCGTACAATATAAAGAGGTGTCGTAACAGTGAAAAGAGGCTTTACCTCTCCCTGAGTTATGGCTCTCTGTTCAATGTTCCCTATTTCCTTGACTTGTGTGTCCCTCTCTTTAAAGCCATCTGACCAAGATCAAAGATGTCTATAGTCACAACCTCCCCAAGCACTTCTTGCCTCCATCCTCGATATTCTAGACTCTTCTTCTGTCTGTCCTACAACCATGCCAATACATTTTTCATAAAAAACTTATTGGAGTATAATTTGCATACACAATAAAAACTACAGATTTAATGGATACACTTTGATTAGTTTCGATAAATGTGTGTCCCATGTAACCACAGCCCTGATCAAGATGCCTTAACATTTCCGTCATCCTGGAGAGCCCTGCAGGTCTCTTTGCAGTCACTCCACTCCTCCCTTTCACCCAGCCTTCCACTGCTCTCATTTGTTTTATCATCATTGATTAATTTTGTTTGCTTTGGAATTTCATATGAAATACTGACTTCTTCAAAATAATATCTGGGAGATTATGGTGTTGCTTGTACAAATAGTTGTTTCAGTTTTATTTCTGAGTAGGTTACCACAAGGTTTTTCTCCATTCACCTATCAATAAATATTTGGATTATTCCCAGTCCAGGACTGTTATGAAGAATGCTGCTATGAGACTGTACAAATATTTTTGTTTTAATAAAAATTTCTATTTTGAAACATTTGTAGGCTCATAGGTAGTTGTAAGACATAATATGGAGAGATTCCATGTACCTTTATTCAATTCTCTCTAATGATAATTAGTCTTGCAAAATTATAGTACGGTATCACTACCAGGAAATTGCCATTAATATGATCCACTGATCTCATTCAGATTTCCCAGTTTTACGTGTACTCGTGTGTGTGTGTGCACACACATGCACATGTATTTAGTTCTAAGCAGTTTTATTCCATGAGAGCTTTGCGTATCTACTACCACTGTCAGAAACAGAACAGTTCTGTCACCGCAAGGATCCCTTATGTTGCCCCTTTATAACCTCACATATCTCCTCCATCCCTTAGCCCTGGAAACCACTAATGCATTCTCCATCTCTATAATCTTGTCATTTCAATAATGATATAAATGGAATTATGCAGCATGTGACTTGTAAGATTGGCATTTTTCATTCGACTTCATTCTCTTGAGATTTTTAAATCTGTGTGTGTATCAATGATTTTTCTTTCCCATTGAAGGTTATATCTAGTTTTTAGCTATTACTAAGAAAGCTGTCATGAACATTAGTGTACAGGTTTTTGTATGAACATATGTTTTCATTTCTCTGGCGTAAATGCCCAAGGGCATGACTGCTGGAATGTATGGTAATAGTGTGTTTAGTTTTATATGAAACTGCCAAACTATTTTCCAGAGTGACTATACCACTGTACATTCCCAGGATTAGTGTACAACTGATCCAACTTCTCTGCACCTTCATCAGCATTTCATGTTGTCTAACGTCGTCACTATTTCTTATTTAGCTACTCTTATAGTTATGTGGTAATATCTCTTTGTAGTTTAATACGTTTCATTAATAGTTAATGACGTTGAACATCTTTTCATGTGCTTATGTGCCATCTGTATATCTGTTTTGGTGAAATATCTCTTCATGCTTTTTGCCCATTTTCTGGTTGGATTATCTGTTTCTTTACTGTTGAGTTATGAGGATTCTTTATGTATTCTAGACCCTAGTCCTTAGTTGGATAAGAGGATTGTAAATATTGTCTTCCAGTCTGCAGCTTGTCTTTTCATCCTCTTAAAAAGATCTTTTACAGAGAAAACACTTTAATTTTGATGAAGTCTATTTTATCAATTTTTTTCTTTTGAGGATTGTGTTTTGGTGTCAAGTGTAAGAACCATTTGCTTAGCCCTAGATCTCAAAGATTTTCTCCTATGTTTGTTTCTAAAATGTGTTTCCTCCCCCTCAAAGGTTTTATATTTTTATGTTTTACATTTAAGGCTGAGATCCATTTTGTGTTAATTTTGTAAAAGATGTGTGAACCTTTGGTCAAAGTTCTTTTTTTATTTTTTCTGGATGTATTTTGTGGTTCTTTTTCTCGGTTCTGGGTTCTCTTCTATTGGTCCAGTGTCTGTTCCTACAACAATATCACACTGTCTTGATTATTACAGCTAATAATGTAAACCTTATTATTAGGTTGAGTAATTTTTCTCTCCCTTCACTCATCTTTATCAAGATTATTTTAGCTATTCTAGAGCCTGTGACTTCCCATGTAAATTTTAGAATGAGTTTATCTATGTCACAAAGTGGGGATTTTGTTAGGAATTATATTAAAGCTATACATCAATTGGGGGAGAATTAATATCTTTAATGTGTTGAGTTTTCCTCCATGAGCAATGTATATCTCTCCATTTATTTATATCTTTGTTTTATTTCATTAGCATCTTGCAATTTTCAGCATAAGATCCTATACATGTTTGGTTAATTTTATATTTAAGTATTTCAGTTTCTTTGAAGTGATTTTAAATAGTATCGTGTTTTAAATTTTGGTTTCTGCACGTTTATTGCCAATACATAGAAATGTGATGGATTTTTGTGGCTTGATCTTCTATCCTGCAGCCTTGCAAAACTCACTTATTCTAGGAGATTTTTTTTTTATATATATTCCTTGGGATTTTCTACATAGACAACTGTGTTATCCACAAGTAGAGATGGGTTTACTTCTCCTTTCTCAACCCAAATATCTTTTATTTCTTTCTCTTGCCTTATTTCAGTGGCTAGAATTGAAAATTTTGTTTTTTTAAAATCATGAATGGTCTTGAATTTTGTTAGCTGCTTTTTCTCTGTGAACTGACATTATTTTTTTATCACTAGCCTGTTGATATGGCGGATTTCATTAATTAATTTTCAAATGTTGAACTAGCATAGCTTATATGAAACAAATACAACTTGCTGATGGTATATAATTCT
This sequence comes from Avahi laniger, assembly GCA_963575035.1. NCBI lineage: Eukaryota > Metazoa > Chordata > Mammalia > Primates > Indriidae > Avahi > Avahi laniger. The sequence continues at coordinate 7,129 of CAUYSK010069539.1, forward strand.
TTTTATACATTATTAGATTTGAATTTGCTAATATTTTGTTGCGGATTTCTGCATCTAAGTCCATGGAAGATATTTATATTTCCCACGGGGTAAATAACATCTGTTATTCTGAAACATTTCCTCCACCTCTGTTTTCTGATAATGATTGTAAAATTAATGTTAATTCTTCTTTAAATGTTTGGTAGAATTCTCCAGTGAAACTATCTGGACCTGGATGTTTCCCTTTGGGGAGCTTTTTTATGAATCCAATTTCTTTATTGTCATTGAATGTGTAATTCTTTTTGTGGACATACATTTTCTTTTGGGTAAATACCTACAAGGTGGAAGTTCTGTGTCATACGGTCAGTGGATATTAAACTTCATTAAAAAAAAACCAAACAAACTGTTTTTCAAAGTGGTTGTACCATATTGCACTCCCAAGAACAATGTGGGTTTCAGTTGCTCCTCACCAATCTTTGGCATTGTCAGTTTAACTTTAGCCATTCCAGTGGGTGTGCAGTGGTATCTAATTGTGATTTTAATTTTTATGTCTCTGATCGTTAACGGAAGTGGACATCTTTTTACATACTTAATGGCCATTCTCATAAATTTTTCTGTGAATATCTTTTCAATCTTTGCCCAATTATTCTTTTTTGCACATTTGTTTTTAATCAGTAATTTGTCTTTTTCTTGAATTGTAAAGATACAAGACCTTTGTCAGATACATGTTTTTCAACTATGCTCTAAATTTCTGGCTTTCTGTTGCATTTTCTCAGTGGCATAATTTGAAAAGTAAAAGTTTTTAAATTTTTATGAATTTCAATTTATTATTTTTTCCTTATATGTTTGTGCTTTCATGTTCTCATTAAGAAATGTCTAATTCTAATAAAGATAAGTTATCTTTATTATAAATTAATAAGCTTCCTCCATGGCTATAAAATTTTTCTCCTATATTTTCTTATAGAAGTTTTAAGGTCTATATTTAGATTTATGTTTCAGATTATGATTCCTTCTAAATAGATTCTTTGTATGGTGTGAGATTTAGGTTCATTATTTTTCATAAAGATGTCCAGTTGATTCAGTGCCATTTTTTTTCCTGAGCTATTCTCTGTAGAAAATCAGCATCATTTTTTGAGAACACTCTTCATTTTTTTTTGAATTACTTTAGCACATTTGTCAAATATCAATTGATCATGTATGTACAGCCTATTTCTGGACTCTATTGTGTTCCACTGATGTTTTTTTCCTTATGCCAAATGCCACCCTGATTTGATTATTGTAGCTTTATGGTATTATTGAAATCAGTTAGCATAAGTCCTCCAAGATTTTTATTTGTTTTCAAAATGATTTTGACTATTCTGGGCCATTTTTATTTTTTTTATACAAACTTTGCTTTGGACAATAGTGTGGGACTGTAAAAGTGGCCATGCAAGCTGAAACCATGCAAAGTGTTTTCAAAAATCTATGAGAAATATAATGATTATTCCATGACTTTTAATTCATTTTATAAATATGTAGGGAAATGGAAAAAATCGTACAACTAGTATTTATTTAGCATACTATAGTTTAAACATTAGAAATATTTAGAATTAAAGTGTTTTATGTTCTGGGAAAAAAGTATCAGTTTGAACAGTACTTGCCTTTTTCTCATTGTGTAACCTATGACACATAGTATCTTCTCTATATCTTGACAAATTGTCATGTTCCTTTCTAAGTATGGATCAGCTTCCAGTGTTTTATCCTTTGTGCCTTCAATGTTATGCCATATCTCTGAGAATTCCTTTAAGGTGACATTTTTAGCAAGCGTAATTTCTGGGACATCTTCGTCCTTTTCCTCGCAACCACTTTTCTCATGTTTGTTAGTAACTGTGCTTCACACTTCACTAAGTTCCTCTGACTACATTTCTAGAGTTTCTCAAATGATAGCAGTGTCCATATTCCCATGGTTAGATATTTCTTCTATAACCCTATTTACATTTGATTCAAATTTCACTTCCAGTGTTACCATTTTTTTGTTTCTTTGCTCTTTTTTCATCTCTGCTGGTCAATTCTCTTTTTCAATTATTTAGTTTTATAAAATGTTATGTGGGTTTATCAGTGGAAGACAAGGAGGCATCCAAAGTACATGCTCTGCTGTCTATGTGTGAACTGAACAACAGATACAATAGTCCAGTCACTATTGGACTTTGAAAGAAGTGATGTGATTAGTTACTGATTATGATGCAGAAATCTTTTTTACATAGTGATTGGCAGACCAAAGGGCTGGAAGCAAAGTTTGTATTTTATGCAATTACTTATGGTTAATCTACCATGGGAATCAAAATTTGAACCACGTTGTTGAGGAACTGATGTTTTTATCTAAATTGTGGTAACTTTTTTTTTTTTTTTTTTGAGACAGAGTCTCACTCTCTTGCCTGGGCTAGAGTGCCGTGGTGTCATCCTAGCTCACAGCAACCTCAAACTCCTGGGCTTAAGCAATCCTTCTGCTTCAGCCTCCCAAGTAGCTGGGACTACAGGCATGCACCACCATGCCCAGCTAAGTTTTTCTATATATTTTTAGTTGTCCAATTGATTTCTTTCTAATTTTAGTAGAGATGGGGTCTCGCTCTTGCTCAGGCTGGTTTCGAACTCCTGAGCTCAAACAATCCACCTGCCTCGGCCTCCCAGAGAGCTGGGATTACAGGCGTGAGCCACCGCGCCTGGCCCTAAATTGTGGTAACTTAACCCCATGCATACTGGAAGTGTGCAAAGTGAGGACTGTCTCTCTCTGTGTCTGTGAGTATATGTGTGTTTATAATGGAACATCAAGGCATGTGATAATCGCTATGAAGTAAAATGGAGAGAGAATGGGGGTATTAAATGTGAATGAAAAGTGTTATTTTTATATAAAGTAACTGTGGAAGGCTTCCTGATGAGCTGATCGTTGGACAAAATAAAAAATAAAGCATTGCTAACATGGGGGGGATAGCAAATGCAAAGCCCCAAAGACAGTGATGAGCTTAGGTGTTCAAAGAGCAGAATGTAGGAGAATGAGAGGGAGAGAATTAGGAGATGAACTTGAAGAAGCAGGCAGAGGACAGATCCTGCAAGGCCTTGTAGGCCATGGTGGGGAGTTTGGATTTTACACTTTGCATGATGGGAAACCACCAGAAGGTTTTAATCAGAGGAGCAATATAATTTGATTTACATTTTTAGACCATCATTTTGGAAGCTGAGCTAAAAATTGACTATGGAGCAGCTATAGTGGAAACAACAAAACCAGTTGGGAGGCTTTTGCAGCAGTTCAGGTAAGAGATAATGATGGTTTGGACTAGGGTTTTAACAATGGAGTTGGAAGAAGTCAGCTCCAGGATATATCCCAAAGATGGAACTGAGCAGACTTGGGTATGGACTGTGAGGCAAAGAGAAGAATTAAAGATCTTTCCGAAATTTTTGGCTAGGACAACTAAGGGTATGATAGTAGCGTATATTAAATACAAAGATGGAGAAGATGGGGAAGCAGCAGCCGAGAAGAGAGGATTAAAGTTCTCTTTTAGGCATGATAAGATGAAATGCCTATTATCGTCTATTTTAGAGCTCAGGGAAGAGATGGGGCTAGAGATACAAATTTGGGAGTCATCAACATATAGATGCTACTTAGAGCCCAAAACTGGTTGAGATCATATAGGGAGTTATTAGATAAAGAATAGGAGGAGGCTGAGGACTGTACCAGGTGGTACCCAAACTGTAGAGGTGAGATAGAGAGGGAAAATACAGCAAAAAAGATTATAAAAGAGCAGCCAGTGTAGTGGTGGCGAAACCAACAAAGCATGGTGTCCAGAAACCAAATTTCAGTAGTGTTTCAAGAAAGAAGAAGTTGTCTGCTTTGGTAAAAATGCTCCTAAGAGGTCAAGTAATGTGGATGAATTAGCCATTGAATTTGGTAGTATTAAGATTAGTCAGGATTTACACAGGGGATGTTTTGGTGGAGTAATAGGGCCTAATGCCCAGTTGGAATTGTCTGAGAACAGACAAGGAAGGGGAAGTGGAGACAGCAAATATTGACTGCCCCTTCAATGAGGTTTGCTATAAAAGAGAGGAAAGAAAATAGGATACTATTTGGAGCAAGATGTTAGATCTAAAGAGAGGTTATATTTATGTGTGTGTGTGTGTGTGTGTGTGTGTGTGTGTGTGTGTGTGTTTAGAATATGTTCGTATGTATGAATTCAGTTATCACAGGCTAGTTAAATAACACCAGACCCCAAGAACATGATTCAAGTTTCAGTTCCCACAGTACGTTAACTGTGACTAATTGCCAGAATACAAACTTTGCTGCTTGCTACCTCTTTAGCCCACAAATCACTATGTAAATAACAGCTTGATTAGTGACATCAGAAAAGAGTGACATCACTCCTTTCGCTGCATATCTGTTACTAAGCACATGCTCAGATGACAAAGCATGTGGAGGTGTGGCTTGTCTCTCAGTGATATAACCACGTCATTGAGCTTTTAAAGTACTATTCTGTTGTTTTAATGGTCGAGACCACCCTGATTGATTCTTTTGGGGACTTCGAAAATGAGAGCATGTGCTTTTTACCATCAAACACAAGTTCATTAATCCAGCCAGTGGACCATAGAATTATTTCAGCTTCTAAATCTTAAATGAATTTTCAGACAGAGTATTCAATTGGATGTCTTGCAATTTCTTTAACTGAGTTTTGGAAAAAATAAGACAAAAAGCGGGCAACTGGAAACATGCATGCATCATGGGAGGAAGTAATGGTAACGTGTGCAGTATGGCAGGACCTTTTACCTCACTCACTGTAAAAATAACTTTGCAGGGTTTGAATTGAATATAAATGGAGTTTTAGAAGAAAGAACTCGCCTAGAAATGTTGACAGTACTGCCATTTGAGAGACTCGAGGTATGCAGCCAGAGGAACCTTAGCAAAGGCAGACTTATGCACACAAATGAGAAAAATGGCTGTGACAAAACTTTACATGGAAGGAACTCTTAGAGGCATTTCACGACTTTGAAAATGCAATGGATAAAATTTTGGAGGCTGATCCAAACTTAGAAACAAGAATGATAATTCCCCAAGACACAGAAAAGATTCTTGCTCTGTATTGTAAGTTATGTGACAAGAAGGCAACTTTGAAGTGTAGTTCAAACTATTCTTGATAAATTTTTACAAAGAAATCAATGTTTGTAATGCCTTAAACTACAGCACACGAAATATTATTTTTACTGTTTTTTCATTTCCTTATACATGTATAATTGACAGAGAATTTTTTAACGTTTTGATAAAAATTTTAAAAGTCATGGAAAAATCATAATTTTTTTCTATTAGTTATTTAGATTGCTTTGCATGGTTTCAGCTTGCCTGGTCCTTCTTATGGTCCCACAGTACCATGCCAGACAAGATCTGCATATATTTATATAATGTGGTGGTCAATTGCATGTGTCAATTTGACTGAGCCATGGGGCCCAGATATTTGGTCAAACATTATTCTGCCTGTTTCTGTGAACATGCTTTTTGGATGAGATTAAAGTTTAAATCAGTGAATTCTGAGTAACGTGGATGACTCTCCATAATGTGAGCGGGCCTCATCCAGTCAGTTGAAGGCCTTAATAGAACAAAATCTGACCTTCCCTGAGGGAGAGGGAGTTCTGGCAGCAGATTGCCTTTGGAGTCTTCCCTGCAGCTCTTCCCTGTGCCTACTTCATCAGAGTTTGGACTCGCTAAACCTCCATAGTTATGTGAGCCAATTCCTTAAAACAAATTTCCCCTCTATATATATACATACACGTGTGTGTGTGTGTGTGCGCGTGCGTGAGTGTGTACACATCCTATTGACTCTGTTTCTCTGGAAAACTCTGACTAATGCATATAATATACATGTATTATGTATATGCATTTTATTTCTCTCTCTTTTTGTATATATAAATGCACGTATTTTTTTTAAATGAAAGCTGATTAGAGAAAAGGACTTTATACTGATCATTGTTGTGTGCCCCGAACCTAGAATAGTGCTGGGAATACTCAAAAAATGTTGTTAAAGAGGTAAATTTTATCAATTGGAATCACAAAGATAGTTTCTAAGTCCTTTCACATCACTTAGCTCATTTGATTTTCTGAAGGATGCGATAATGTCTATAAATAGGAAGAATTATTTTATAGAAAAGAAATGTAGATCCAGTAATATTAAATCAATTTTTGGTGTTAGAACTAGGTTTCTTTTTTTTTTTCCATTTCAATTTAATTTTTTATTTAAGTGGATTTAGGTTTCTTGGCTCTTAGCCTGTGTTTTGTCTATGGTATCCTGATACTCTGGTAGCACTCGTGGAAAACAAACGGGTAATAAAATGTTAGTTTTTCCTGGTTTTGTTTGGTTTTGAGAAGAGCCTTTTCTCATTTTTCTTTCTTTTTGGACTGAACTAAATTCGCAGAGAGTGTTGTATGGTGGATGCCAGCAGCTCCTGGCAGGTGCGAGTGGGTGGAGCCTCTGAAGGCTGTCCTGAGGACACCTTGTTTATGCAGAGGAAACGTGGCTTCAGAAAGGCATTTCCCCTTACACATAAAATGCAATTGTACTGCAAATCTGGACCTAGCCAGAAGCTATTTCAAGCAGGCTGTACTAAAGCCATCCTTTAGAACGCTTTAGAATTTGATTTGAAAGTATATTTTTCTATGGTACAGGAGTCAAGCTTTTTTATATGTGGTAGGAGGAGAATTTATTTTGGATATTTTTCTAGCTTTTTCTACATGCCCCTAATTCTAAACGTTCTTCTGTTTTCTCCTCAGCTGAAAAGATAGCTTCATGAAGGAATCGAGTGAAGGGCACCCGTGTTTGTTGAAGCAGGTGCTAATCAGCCACACTGAGGGAAAAACAAACTGAGTCTAAGAATATCAAGTTGGTTTAAAGCTTCTGTGCCATTTGCCGCATGTGTGCTCTGCTAAAGGGCAGCGAGTGTTCAAAGCTATCCCTCTCAGTTTAAAACGTGTCCGACAATAATGAATCATGTCAGTTCAGAAAGGCACTAAGAGCTGGAGAGATAGCTGAGTGCTTGTATTCAACATCGAGGAAGGAATTGCAATCTTACAGGCTAATTTTCACTTATAATTTTTAACTGAGAAAACTAGTTTATAACTACATGAGTTTAATCCTATTTTTTCCTATTGTGTCTGGAGAACAAATGTTTTCTTGTGTTCTTTTCTTCAGTGATACTAAAGTTATTTACTTAAGCATAGATCTATGTCATTCTCTCCTCCTTACTCACCAAAAACTTAGCAGTTGTACCAATAATATCATCTGATCATGTAATAAATGTCAAAGTAAGGAAGACAGGGAGACAAAATGGGAAAAAATAAAACAGAATGCAAAAGAGCATGGCTAATATTATGCAAGTAGAAAAATACAAATGGCTTTCTAATAACCAAGTAAAATGTATACATGAACTTAGTAAATATCGTATCGATTTGTAGAGAACTTATTTTTATTTTAGAATAATTAAAAATAATAATTAATAATTTATTGATTGCTTACTTTATGCCAGGCTCTGTCCTCAGTACTGTTCATGAAATAACTCACAAAATCTACACAACAATCTTATAAAGTAGGTATCAGAATGGTCTCCATTTTGCATGTGAATTGTGTGAGGCAAGCGAGGTGAAGTAATTTGCTTAAGATCACACTGCTAGTAAGTAGTGGAACAAAGATTCAAATAGGGAGAGTGGCTCTAAGATTGAATATTGTTGTATAAGTACTGCATGCTAACTGGTCGCACCACTGGAGTTCCAGAATATCGTTAACCACTGGGCTATGCCAAATACGATTTTTCTTGTTGCTTAACACATTGGTGCTTTTTCAGGTGGTTATACATGGAAGCAAATAACTATTTTGAAATTGTTGTGATAAACAGTTTCTGGCTAAATCTAATGAAACTTCTAATTTCTAAATCCAATGGATACTGTATTTGATGGTTAAATATGATTTTGAAAATTAGTTGCCAGTCTGTTAATTGCATTATAGCACTTTTTAAAAATGTATTTATTAGCTTTCAACATTATAATCCAAGTAATCCATGTATTAAATCCATGGATTAAAAAATCAAATAATGGTAGATGGCTTAGAATAAAAAGCTGCAGGTCTCATCTTATCTTTCCTAGTGCATCCACAGCTTCCTTTCTTCCTCTAGTGCTAAAATGAGGATTTTAGCTCTCTTACCCCTTCACACATTCTCCCAGTATACATAGGATAAGTTTTTATTAAACGTATCTTCAGTGTTTTTAGTTTTATGGTTGTGCAAATATATTTCATAGTTGAGCCATGATCAATTTTCTTTTATGTGTTAACTTATTTTTCCTAAATGTTTTCCGTTTGCTTAGTTTTCCTTGAATCTATGCTAGGTCTTCCCACATTCTGCAACAGCTCTATAATTTTCCACATGGTCAAACTTGTCAAGTCTATTCTTCCCACTATTATTTTTTTCTTAGAGACACTCCCGAAATCTTCCATTCTCTGGCTTTGCTCTGGATTAATTGCTGTTTAGGCTTGGTGAAGCATTGTCATCTGGGGACTTCTCTTTACTGTCGTCCTGGAGATTTCTATTGCTTCTTTCTTATGTTGGATCCTCTGTTTCATGGAGTCTCTTAGTTTAACTCTTTGTTTTGGTGGAACGTATCCTCCGCTAGTTTTTGAGGAAAGATATATGAGACAGATATTTTCTGTTAGTTTTCACATACAAAAATGTCTGTATTCTACCCCATTGATTAATAGTTCTGGGCTCAGAAATAATTTCTCTTAAAATTTGAAGGCTTGTTCTTTTCACTTTTAAATTCTAATATTTCTTCAAGAAATTCAAGCTATTCTGATTTCTAACTCTTTGTATGTGGCCAGTTTTTCTCTTGGGTTTAGGATCTTTTCTTTATCCCTAAGTTTGAAATTTCATGATAATGAACATTGATATGGGATTTTTTAAAAAAAAATTGTGCTGTACACTTGGTGGGCCACTCATGATACATGTTCTTCATTTAGGGGAAGGTTTGTTTTCTTCTTCTTTTGCTCTCATCCCTATCTCTATGTTCTCTCTTTGGAGCACTCATTGTTCATTTAACAAATAGTTACTGTGCCATTCCTCTGTGCTGGCGTTGTAATTCTGTGCTAGAGGGTACAGCAGTGAACAAAACACTGCCCTCATGGAGCCAATTAATCAGATATTGGGCCTTATTTATTAAGCCCTAATTTTCTTAATTTATTTCTCCTATAGTCTATCTTTTCAATTAATTTATTCTATTTTCTGAAAGATTTCCCTGATTTTATCTTCCAGTTTTGTAATTGATTTATTTTTAATTTTAGTTTTTAAATTTTTTTTCCAATTATTCTTTCTTGTTGTTTGATTATTCCCTTTTTATAGTATCCTGTTCTCATTTCTTATCTCTCTCTCAGAAAATTAGTTGTTACTGTCATTTTTTTAAACTATTCTCTATTTTCTGTGTGGTCTCTATTTACTCCAAATTCCTTTTGTGGTTTGTTCATTTGGATCTCTTTCATGTTGGTGGCTTTTCCTAAATGTCGATGATCTGTGTCTCTGTGTTCATATTTAAGAATTAAACACTAAATACTGATTATTTGATAGATACTCTGCCATAATGTGTGAGTTTATAGTCTGGCAAACTGCTCTAAAGGTCACCTATGTGTCCGGAAGGCAAAGGGGAGGAGAAAGTGGAATTGAGAGTGAACGTAATTGTTAGGATCAGAGTACAACATGCCTGTGTACCAAGGTAAGCAGTTTAACCTTTCTCTGTAAACACTAAGAATCTAGATGATGGCTGTACTTGAGACAAGTCTCTTGTAATCTCTCCCTTTAGTCCTAGGGTGCAAATTTCCTCTCTTTCTTTTATTCTCTCATAAATATTTTTTCCTGGCTATGATTATATTTTACTGTTAGTGACTAAGCATCTATTGCTTCCACTTACCATGTCTGTTGCTAATATAATTTAGTTCCTACATTCTGAATAGAGGCATCAAGTAATAACTCTAGCCAGTTATTCCCTTGTTGTCCAGGGAATCATTGTGTTCTAATCGATAGAAATCACTTGTGGCCTCATTGGCTCCAAAATGAGTCAGTTAATAATGTATATTCTGAGGGTAGATGTTTTAGTAACTATTCTTTTAATAAAGTAGCATTCTGAGTCTTTGTTTTCCACAGGACATAATCATTTCTATTTGTTTTAGGTAATTCCAAGTAAATAGGTGACAGTGTTCATTTCAACAGATTATACAAAATACCTTAAAACAAAATTTCCTTTCCTAAAAAATGAATAACATTTAAAAAAATTTATATAGTGTATAATTTGTGCAAATTACTGTGCATGAGTGAAGAGGGAATACGTTAATGTTCAATTAATGCATGTACTTGCTGTTAGGCTCTGAGGGTGTTTATTGTGATCTCTCAGAGCCCTTTGCACCCATGAGCTCTTAGAGATTTGCCCTATGGTAATATCACCCCTACCCATAAGTAATGGGGTCGTTGGCTTTAAAGCAGAGAAATGGCACACAACAGCACAAGAGATATGATAGTTCTCACTCACTTCCTTACTCAGCAAATGTGTGAGTGTGTACATATGGACCACATACATGTCACTAATAAAAGGCAAAATTCACATTTTTCATACAGTCTCCAAATAAATGAAAAATGTAATAATTCATCTACGCCTGTGAAGAGATCCAGGGTGGGCTTTATAGCCCTCCTGGCTGTCAGCACAGGAAGCCACCAGCACAGGAAGGAGTCTTAAAAGTGATGTGAATTGTCATTTGCTTTTGACAAGAAAATGAGAGTCTAGCTAAGTGGCAGTGGGCTGTTGTGAGAATCTAGCTCTTTTCATGAAGGACATGCTTACCTGCATTTTGATTCCATTGCTGTTGAGGAGGAATGTTTGGATGTGAAGAGCTAAATGCTTATAGAGCAAACTAATCTGTTAGGAACATTTAAAACTCTTAGGAAAGAGGAAAAATGAGAGCAAAGTCCTTTGAATGACATAGAAAAAAGTAAACACAGTTCATGTTCTTCTTGGGGGGAAAAATGTGAAAAACCAGGTCTCGAGTCATTTTCACCTCCATACAGGACAGGGGCTCACTGTTAGAGGTACAGTGAACAAGGGGTAACCTTCTGTCACTTCAAAGAGGTCAGGAGAATGCTTTCATAAAGACAATTTAGGCCATGCAGCTTATCAATAGTGGCCACACATTTATGATCAAGTGCTCATGGGGACTGAGCAAAGTGGAAACAGTGGGCTTACAGAAACCTTGATCAGGACCCCAGTTACACAGGAGAGAGTGTGATTATGGTCAGCACAAGTCCTGAGGGGGGAGGCAGATCTAATAGCAGGTCAAATGCAAAATTCTGGGCCATCTGGAAAGGTCAGAGTC
>CAUYSK010069543.1:0-12960 GCA_963575035.1 Avahi laniger
AGCTGGGACTACAGGCATGTGCCACCATGCCCGGCTAGTTTTTTCTATATATTTTTAGTTGTCCAATTAATTTCTTTCTATTTTTAGTAGAGACGGGGTCTCGCTCTTGCTCAGGCTGGTCTCGAACTCCTGAGCTCAAACAATCCGCCCTCCTCGGCCTCCCAGAGAGCTAGGATTACAGGCGTGAGCCACTGCACCCGGTCTATTTTTACTTTTAATTTTTAAAAGTTCTTCATTGTAGCATGGGTATTTACCAATTTTTCATATATTTTAAAAATTGTTTCTTATTTTCATTTTAGTTGTATGGTAGATTTGTGAAGTTTCATATTTTTGTACAGTCAAATATCTTGATTATGTATTGATTATGTAATTAATTTTTACTCTAGTGTTTCTTGCATTGATTTCATGTTAAAACGATTCCTCCTTATCCTGACATCAGAGGCACCTCTATTCCATCTTTTTCTATCCAGTCCTAGCTGTTTTATTCTTTCAGTTTTGGTGTATCACATGAGATACAGTATGACTTGTTTTTTCTAAAAATGTAATGATGTACCAATTATTTCATAATCTGAAAGTTAACCTAATATATTTGTGAAATCTTTGAAAATATCAGCATTTTTCAAGGGATGAGGATTTGGAGGAACTGAGTCATGTGCTTAAAAAAAAAACTAGTAATAAATATGATTTTGCTTTATTTGTTTTATGAGTGCCTGATAAAGAATATAGTATCTATAATGGTCTAGCCTTTATAGCCTTTTATTATTTATAATTTTCATTAAAGAGATCATTTTTCTCAACAAGTGAGTGGATTCTGTCTGCTAAAATGAATTTTCCTGGCTTATAGATGGTAGGCATGTTAGTAGTCAATTGTCTTTTGAATTTGAAATACTGTCTTTGCTGAAGGTGTAGGGGTGTGTGTGTGTGTGTGTGTGTGTGTGTGATTTATGTTTGTGAAATATCTGGCAACAACTCCAGTGGAGCTGTAAGAAATAGTAACTTTACAAAGTGTCCCTTCCTGCTCCATTCTTCTGGCTTCCAATACATTGTCCTTTTTTTGCTTGTTACAAAAGATGGCCCTCTTGCTCGTTTGTTCTCAAAGCTGGTATCTCACACATCCAGGGTCTGTGGGTTGGGTTGTATGAGGGTTAAGGAGGTTCCTGGAGTGTTCTACTCGGGTGTGACATCTACCTTCACGGAATGTATTAGAATTCCCCAGGGGATTTTTGATCTCTCTCTCTCTCTCTCTCTCTCTCTCTCTCTCTCTCTCTCTCTCCCCCCCCTTCCCTGAGAGTTTGATATACACTTTCCACCAGCAACCCAAGATAATTACCCTCAAGACTCAGTGAAAACATAGACTAGATCAAAGTTCTTATTGGAAACAACGAACTACCACTCTGGCTAAATTACTCAGAAAAATTTTTAAAAAAAATTTTAAAAACTATCATCATGACATGGATCCCACTGCAACTGCCGCTACACTATTGCCAGGATGGATTCTGAGTGGTCCCTACTTCCCCACATCCTGATTTTAACTCCGCATCCAGAATGGGTTAATCTGATTGGTGGAATTTATGACATAGCTGCAAGGGAGGCTTGGAAAGTGAGTTACTGGTATTTTTAGTATCTTAGATGAGAGTTACTCGCCTTATGAGCAAGGAGTTCGTAACTTGGTAGACATCAAGAATGTCAAATGTCCATTCTCTAAACCTACGTCCCCAAACCCCAGGCTGCAGAGTGGTCTGCAGTCCACCAGAAACTGGGCCACGCAGCAGGAGGAAAGGGAATGAGCCGGCGAGGGAAGCCCCACCTGCACGCACAGCCGCTCCCCGTAGCTCACATCACTGCCCGAGCGCCGAGCCCCATCAGATCAGCAGGGGCATCAGACCGTCGCCCGAGTGCAAACCCCACTGCAAACTGCACATGCAAGGGATCCAGGTTGCCCCCGCCCAATGCTTGAAGACCTGAGGTGGAACTGAGGTGGCCACGTGCCCCACCCCGTAGAAAACTGTCTTCCACAAAACTGGTCCCTGGTGTCAAAAGGTTAGGGACCACTGCCCTAAACTGATGCAGATAAATACTTAGTACTTTTGCAAGAATCTGGATGTTAGGTGACCAGATTTCTCAAAGGGATTGACAGTATCTCCATATACCATCTTGAGTTTCTTATTTAACAAATATTTACAATAGAAATATACCTTGTCCAAGGCAGTACTCTTGGTACTAATGTGGATGATACAATGTATAAGGAATTCTTGCTATCCTCAGGAGATTACAATCTTGTTGTGGAAGCAAGACTTACATCAAACAGGACGTTAAAAGGTTGACAGGGCTGGGCGCAGTGGCTCATGCCTGTAATCATAGCACTCTGAAAGGCGGAAGCGGAAGGATGGCTTGAGGTCAGGAGTTCGAGACCAGCCTGAGCAAGAGACACCCATCTCTACAAAAAGTAGAAAAATTAGCCAGATGTGGTGGCACGTACCTGCATTCCCAGCTACTCGGGAGGCTGAGGCAGGAGGACCACTTGAGCCCAGAAGTTTGAGGTTGCAGTTTGCTTTGATGAGGCCACTGCAGTTTAGCTGAGGCAACAATGAGACTCTTGACTCAAAAAAAAAAAAAAACAACAACAACAAAAACCTTAACTAAAATAGAGGGGCAATGTAAATCAGTACATAACCATTTTCTTAGTGTGGGTTTCCCTCAGAGCAAAACCTAAGACAAGGACTTGGGTCAGGCAGTCTATTTTGGAGGTGGTCCCAAAAGGAAGGAGTGAGGGATTAAGGGAGATGCATGAAAAAAAGAGAAAAAGCCAATATACGAGTGTCTGTCCGAGGTCGCTACTATAGGCAATGGGGGCTCACTGCCACAAAAGCACACAGAATAGAAGTGCCCACATGAACAACAGAAAATGAAAGTATTTATCCACTGGCTCCCACATGCCAGTGATGAAGGGTTTTCCCCAGGGACAATAACTCTCCCGCACTTCCAGGCTGGGCTTGTTCACAGGTCAAGCAAATTCCCTGATAGTGGAGAAAGCCCGCTGAGCATGCGCAATTGAAGAGGGCAAGGTGTGATGCCCACCGAGAGGTGAGTCTGAGCTTACATGGGCCCTTCTACCACAGCTGCATTTGAAATCAGAGGTGGGCCAAGGGGGTGTGACAAGGGCTCCAGAGGTGCCTGTTACCACTGTCAACACAGACGCACTTCATAGGGGTGATACATTCAAATGAGCACAAAATCACTGCAGGCTGAAGTGGTGGGGGTGGGGTGGGGGTGCTTCCTTAAGGAGGCTGGACTCCAGCTGAGCCCGGAAAGAACTGACAGAATTTCTCATGCCAGAAATTTGCAACACATCAGAATCTGGAGCTTTCCAAAGTCTGGCTATGCTGAAGGCAGCAGTTATGTATTTCAGTGCATTGTACCTCTGTGATTCAGTCTATATTCTATTTCTCTTGTTGAAATAACATTACATTGAGGTTATGACATTTAGGCATCTTTCAAATGCTTGCCCAGGCTTTGACATCAAAAAATATTCCTTCGAACCAAGTGGTTTCAGAGTACTAGAAATTCTGATAAAGTTAATAGCAGTTATTTTTAAAGTCCTTATGCACAAAAAATACAGTCCATTATAATTTAACTTAATGACGATTCTGATAAAATAATCTACTACTGCTGAGTAAAATAGGTGATATATATTTCCCTCTGAATTTTCATAACCTTGCTTATAAGGTACCTGTGAAATAAAAATTTCTTTATATATTTAAAATATTCTTTATATTGATTTATATTTATATATTTATTCTTCTTTATATTCAGGTGCCAACAATTATATCAAAACATGTATATTAAAGAAAATGTCCATAACTTAAAGTAAAATGTGGGTCTATCAAGAGATTTTTTTTTACTCACCTCATCTTACTTATTGCTGACAATATGATCTATTCATTATATTGGAAGAGATAAAACTCCATTTCTCTTAAAATTTATATAATATATACTGTACCTATACCAGTCTTGCATACTCCCCCATTATTTCAAAGCAAGGTGTCTTCGGACGTATAAATAACTGATTCACAAATGCCCCAAGCATAAGGCTACTTACTGCGTTTGGTCATCTCCTTCCTTCCCTCACATTCACTCGCTCACTCTGAAATGGGCTTCTTTACCTCTCACCCCTCTTTTTCCTCCTTTGAACAACATCTCTGTGGACAACCGCTAACCTGGCCTAAGTTGATGACACTATAGAAAGGCAAAGAAACAGCATGCATAAAACATGCCACGCCCACACGCTGTGTTCATTCCCCTTTCTTTCTCAGGTCACTGATGGCCCCATGGAATTGGTCTGGGCTCTCCCTGCCCCCACACCCCATACTCTTTCATCAAGTCGGGATACAATTTTTTCCACCGGAGATAATGGCTTATGCACAGAGGTCCTCTTAGATGCCCTTCGGATTCCTTTGGCTTCCCCAACTTTTGACAGTCTCCTCAGTAAAATCTCTACCTCTTTGCTCGATGACATGGGATAATGCTCTTGAAAGAAATTTGTAAACTATCAAGCAATGTATGAATGCAGTTTATTGTCATCATTTAGGATCTCCCCAAATCACCCGAGTCAGGCCTGATGAATAGTGTTCATGACATGTGTTTCCAGAAACAGAGAAAAATCCAAAGTTTCATAAAAAAAGCTTATTTTCTCACTCTAAGAGTGCATATACTAATTGAGGAGTGTGACAGTCTATAAAAATGGAAAACAAAATATTTACCCTAAATCTGACCATCCAAACCTAGCCCTTTTTTTCTTCCTGTCTTTTTATCTATACGTATTTTCTTACAGGTATGGTCATATTCCACCTACAATTTTGTAGCCCGCCCTTTTCAATTAATATTATAGTCTAAAAACTTTTTATGCCATTATATGCCCCATAACATCCTATAAGATGAAATATTTTATTGAAATTTTACATAACAAAATTGCCAGTATCATTAACATCTTAAGCCTTTGAAGGTATTTAGAAGTCCCCTTTAAAACATCCATAAATTTCTCTAGCTATCCTCTCTAATTAAACTTGCCTATACTCAAAATCACTATTAAAAATAAATACATGCACATTAAATCGGTTAATTGTATAGCATAGAAATTATATCTCAATAAAGCTGTTACTTAAAAAAATTACAATAAAAAATACAGGCGCATTTCACCCTAAATGTGATTACATTTTTAATTATTTGATAGTGTGGCAGAATGATCTACAGAAATATTAATTTGCATTTTAGTTTGTGCATTTTTCCCTGCCCTCAATCCCAGATGTTAGCCTGAAGATTTTGTATTTCCCTTCTTCAGACATATTTGCATGGCCAAGTAGAAGCTACAGGAAGTATATTCTCTCCCCATCTTGGATAAAAATCTAAACTCACCTAAGAGTTTATGCAAGGTATCCCAGAGAGGGACAGCAGGAAATAAAGAGCCTTTGAAGTTTGCAAGAGGTAAAAAGGAGGGATGTTCTTTAGCCTGGGGAAAGGTCAGAAGTAGAGGAGGAACAGAACTCCAGGGCCGGTGGCCCTAGGTTGGAGCACATGCAGGGCTGGATGTTGCGCACTGACTTGCCTTGCCCCAGCAGTGCCACTGAATCACCAGAACCCCTGAAAACAAAAGGTCCTCATGGGCTGGCACAGCTTCCAGTGAAAACTAGGGTTGGCTCCAGGGTAACCAGAATGGATTCCCCTTTGTGATTTCAAGAGAATCTGGCAATTTTGCATGAAGCCTTTCAGGTTTGAGGAGTCCCAGTAATCACAGACTGAATCTGTTGTCAGGCTGAAGACAATATCCCCGGCTTGGTTTAAACTGGTTTACAGGACAGAAAGAAACAATTGCTTTCACTAAGAACATTCATATTCACTTTATTAGTCCTGCAACCTCATAGATTGCAATTATTTTCTAAATAGCACTTCATATATGATGTTACTAATCAGTTTTTAAAAGGAAGGCTCCCCCCGCCTCCCACAGACATACACAGTGGAGTAGTACAATATTTTAAACTTGGAAGGGATCTTGTAGATCTGGTCCAACTTCTTCATTTTAAAGACTAAAAACTTGAAACTTCAGAAGGTGAGGAGAATTCCCCGGAATCATAAAGTTGAACCTGGGATAGAATTGGTTATCTTCACTCCTAGGCAGTGTTTCTCTATTTTCTCAGATTAGGATTTGTAGCTCCCATATTAACAGATTAATGAGTTAACAAGTTCTACTGGGCAGCCTTGTAGTTATCCACTTTACGGATACTGAGGTTGTGTTGGATAATCACCATGCTTACTTGTGATAATTGGCTTTATTGCAATTCACTTGAGAATGGTGGGCTTTCAAATTTGTATAGTTCACCAGAACAATGTAGCCAACCAAATCACACATCTACCATGGCACTTCGGAGAACAGCAGTGGAGCAACTGCCATCATTGTTTATACTATATAAAAATGTGAAAAACACTATTTTTTCACCTGTTTCTTCTAGTGCTCCTACAGTGATTTCGTAAAGACATGCTTTGACCTATGTTTTTATTCCTTCTATAACATGACAATGATGTAATTCAGAAGTGAAGAACCAGCAGAAGTGACAACAGAAGATGCAAAGGGTCAGAAACGTGGTGAAATGAAAGGAATGACACATTGTGCAAGAGTTAGTTTTACATGAGGATATGTCATAATATGAAAGATTAAGATGAAGTTGATGCTTTTGCTTGTATACTGGTTGGAAAAATCAGGATGAAGTGGCATAAGTGTGCATGCTTTACTGTGACACATGCAGAACTATTCTGCTTTTCTTTGTCATCTTTCGCATGCTGGTTAGACATTTGTTACGTATTTTATCACCATTTAAGCACTTCTCCTATTCACAAACTTAGAAGCAATTGAAGCAATTTTAAATTTCCACTCTGGGAAAATAAAACTGCCATTAGAAGAAAACACATTTACTTTGATTTATTTCTATTGATACATTTTAATTCAAAAATATATTTTTCTGATTACACCTTTGCTCAATAATTGCAATTGCACAGTATGGGTTTTGTTGAAGGAATAAAATATAATTTTTATCTGGTAACCTCACTAAATTTCATATTAATGTTTGGGGTTTATTTATAAGAGTAGACTTTCTCGTCATAAAAATATAAATATGTTAACAGTTTTCTCTGGTAAACATTATTTATGAAATCACTGGGCCACCAATGTTGAAGTTAAAGTTCAGAAATAGAGACGTAAGAGGCAGGTGGGTGACCAGCTGTCCTGAGAAGACCTCATAGGGACAAAGGACCTTTGGAGAGTTTCTCCAGCTCAATATCGGGTCCTGAATTATTGTGAGACCAATAACTTATATCCAGATTAGATCATTTCAAGGAAGTAATTCATGTTTATTAAATTCTCAAGGGATTGATCTATAAACCTAGATGTAGATTTACTCTTTTACAATGGTAGAAAGAACTTGGGCTACGAAGTCAGTACAATTGGATTCTGATGCAGACTCACCATTTTTTACTGTGAGGGCCAGCTACTGAACTTCTCTGAGACTAAGTATTTGCATCTGTAAAATGCTACTATTGCCAGACCACAGTGGCACCCACCTGTAGTCTCAGCTACCCAGGAGGCTGAGGTAGGAGGATCACTTGAGGCCAGGTGTTAGAGGCCAGCCTGGGCAACATAGCAAGACCCTCATCTCTAACAACAACAAAAAATGCAACTTTCATGAGGATTAAAAGATATATATAAAGTACCTAGCACAAAGCCTGGTATTTAGTGAATGGTGGCTATAAGGATGACTATGATGATGGTGATGACAACAAAGGAGGAGAAGGAAGAGGAAGAGGAGAGAAAAGAGGAAAAGGTTGCTAGAATCACAGGGATTATAAGACTTATCAGCATATTTTCTTCCTGAGATCAATGACAGAATTAGCATGAATTAGAAGGTACTTGGTTAGTAGAGAATCACAGCAAAATGAATTACATAGAATACTACAAAAGCTTAGACCTTCAAGTCATGAAGATGTGATCCATCTCTACCCTAGGGATATACTTGCCCAGCGGAGAAGGTAGTTGTTGCTATTCCAGTGCCTAGAACAGTGCCTGGAAAATGGCAGGCCCTTAGTAAATAGTTAAAGAATGAATAGGTGAGTACTCCAACCCATAAACAGTGTTGGAAATAGTGATAATTCCTTTATCTTTGGTTCGTCTATCTCTAAACTCAACAGATGCATTACTCCCTCCATTACTCAGTAATGTCTTCAGCAACATAATCAAATGGTTCATATGTCTCTGTTACATCAATCACATTTAGACATTGTCTAATTAAACTTAAATCACTTTATCATTCACTACAATCACATTTTCAAATTCTGTGAGTTCTGTCTTATAACCTAACATAGACTTATGGCAGAAACAAGCTAGATGCTCCTGAAACTCATGTCTTCTTTTTCCTGGGCACACAGCTAGATTACATTTCTCATGACCAACTCAGTTGTGGCCACGTGACAGAGTTCTAAGCAATAGAACATGTGCACAAGTGCTGTACATTTCTTCTAAGCCTGGCCCATAACATCATCCTATTTGCAACTGAGATCTCTAATTTCAGTCCAGATGAATGCAGAGAATCCAGTGGCCCCAGCTGATGGTGGAGCCAATAAAAGATGAAAGCCTGGATCTCTGAATAATCACATGGAGCAGAATTTGCCTCCCTCCTCCCCATCACATGCACACACATAGGCCCCCCACTGGACTGTGCCGTGAGTGAGAAATACTCCTGTACTATATGAAGTCATTGATATTTAGGGGTTATTTTTACAGCAGTTAGCCTATCCTGACTAATTTAGTACTATACTCATTCTACTCTACTGACTCTTTTTTAAAACTTTATATATATATTTTGCTCAAGAACTTGGAATTGTGCATTTTTGTCCTACATTCCATATTTTACATGGTCACACCAACACAGCCTCTTTTCTTGTAGTCACCCATGTCACACCACATCAGTCAATAAGCAGTCAATTCTTCTCCTAAATATCCATATCTTTCCATCCCCATTACCTATACCTGTTTATTAGACACTTGATTTTCCCACCTGGATGACTGAAATAGCTTCCTATATTTTCTCCTTGCCCTCACTCTTTTCATTCCTTCAATTCATTGGCTAGCCCTTGCCAGAGTAGTCTTTCTGACATGAAAATTCAATTTTGTTTCTTCTTTGCACAAACTTCCATGACTTCTTATCACCCCCTGGATAAAGGGCTCAAATTTTTGATGTTAAAAAGGGATCCACGCTTGAATATTTGGGGATTGCTGCTTGACATGGCAAACTATTTGCAATTCCTGAAATGGACAGTGACACTGATTCTACACATGTGGAGGATTCTGTGGCTTGGCTTGCTCAACCTCCACTCCACCTGACTTCTAGGGTGCCTTCCTGTGCCGCAGAGGCTGGAAAGCTATCTTTCCCATCTTCTTTGGCAGCAAGAATTCTGGATGCACAAAATAGATGGACTACTCTAAGATTTAGAAATATGAGGCTCAGGCCATCTTCCTGCTTTTTGAGCTGTTTTTCTACTGGCAAGCAACTTTGTAGAGACCCTTTTCTATAGCAGAACTCCTGTGTCCATTTTATGGCTTCCTGAGGGTTAAGAGGCAGTCACAGTGGCTGCATTAGGGATGATTTCCTGATTCCTCATCAGTGGATGGCAATATGTTCTTGGACTGAATAATTCCAGTGGTGGCCTCAGTTGGACAGTTCCTTTTTTTCTTTTTTTTTTGAGACAGAATCTCACTGTGTTGCCCGGGCTAGAGTGCCGTGGTGTCATCCTAGCTCACAGCAACCTCAAACTCCTGGGCTCAAGCAATCCTTCTGCCTCAGCCTTCCGAGTAGCTGGGACTATAGGCATGCGCCACCATGCCTGGCTAATTTTTTCTATATATTTTTAGTTGTCCGATTAATTTCTCTCTATTTTTAGTAGAGACAGGGTCTCGCTCTTGCTCAGGCTGGTTTCGAACTCCTGAGCTCAAACAATCCGCCCACCTCGGCCTCCCAGAGTGCTAGGATTACAGGCGTGAGCCACCGAGCCCGGCCAGTAGGACAGTTCTACAGTCTTCTGGGAATCATTCCTGGTGGGCCAGCCTGTGGTCTGTTCTTCTGGCTCTTCCATGATTTTGTCCTAATTACCTGTGGATTTTTACCTAAATCCTTTCCTTCTTAAGAAGACTACATTGGTTTCTGTTTCCTTCATTGAACCTTCACTGATAGAGGGCTTAGAAAATATTTCTGTAACATGGAACACATGTGCCTTCATCCCCTACCCCCCATCCTCTTCTTGTCCTCAGCTCAACTGTCTTCTTTTCCAGGATGACTTTACCAACCCCCTCAGCTGGGTCAAGTGCCTTTCCTTTCTGTTCTATCCATAGCCTATGATAGCACTTCTCACTATAGTAATGGTCGATTATTTGCCTAAAAAAGTTAATAAATAAAGCTACATTTTGTCAGTCACTTATTCCCAGGTATGTGCACCATAAGAACTTATGAAGTAAAGGAATCAATGAACAAATGGAAATAATAATTAAAAATGAGTAACCATCCCATAAAAGAGGAAATGTAGCAGCATGAGAGAAGATGTGCAGCTTTCTTACAAAATGAAAGGGTATATGGTTCTACAACATGTACCATGTGCAAATATATATAAAATAGGGCAAAGCTGAAATGCCACGAGTGTAGGTATATTCTCTTTAGTCCTCTGACAAAGAGATCCATATGGTTTAGACCGCATGGCTGTTTTTTTCTGTAAAGGGACAGATAGTGAATATAATAGGCTTTGTGAATCATACAATCTCTGTCACAACTATTTAACTTTGCCATTTTCTCAAGAAAGCAGCCATATATATAAACAGTTAATATATAATGGATATAGTTGTGCCCCAATAAACCTTTATGAACACTGGAATTTGAATTTCATATAATTTTCATATGTCACAAAATATTAATCTTCTGGGTACAGAGCGCACTGTATGGGGGATGGGCACGCTTGTAGCTCTGGCTTGGGCAATGCAAAGGCATTATATGTAACCAAAATGTTTATACCCCCACAGTATTCTTAAATTAATAAAAAAAGAAAATAAATAAATTAATTTAAAAAATGTAAAGACCATATAAAAACATGTGGAGGGTGAAGAGAAGAGGGGAAGAGAAAGCAGATTTGGCCTGCAGGTAGTAGATTGACAACTGCTGGTTTAGAAGACCAAGGAAAAGTCCGAATTTACAGTGTAGAGTGACTTTGATTTTTTGAGTGGACCTTGTGTACATTTTAATTTTTTCCCATATAAAATGAAGATTATAACATATTACTTATGTTAAAACATATTATTGATATAATTAACTTTGATATAAAAACAATAATGTTGAAAAGGCTTTGAGGCCTTGAAGACAGACCTGGGCCACTTATAAGTCTCTTTAAGTTCATAAGTACCGGAATATTCTAGGTGTTTCATAGCTAACATCTCACGACAAGGCCTTGAAGTTCTACATAGATGGTAAAACTGCCCGTGAGCAGTGTATGCTAAGAAAACATTCTCTCCTTCATTTACAGCATGAAAGGAAAAGAGGCACAAATAATACGTGGATGATTACCACTCCACTCTTGTTCCCACCCACAAATGGACAGATCACCTTAACTGCAATTTTCAATAACGCAGATGTGAAGAGATTGTAGTCTTACATATTACACCTGTTTTATTTTCTAGAAGAAAACTTTTCTTGGAGGTTTTCAAAGACTCTTGGAATTAGAGAGGTGGAAGGGATACCTCCTCCCACCCCCAGTTCACGGATTAGAAAGCCTTGGGCACAGAACTGTCAAATGACAGTTAGCAGCAGGGTTAGGGCAGACCCTGGCCTCTGAATTCCATTGCAGTGTTCTTTCAACTTTACGAGGCTTTAAAAAAATTCTGCTACTGTGTTTTCTTAAAAAATTGCCAAAGATTAAATCTAATCATGGATTTATAGTTAAATTGTGTATGTCTCCTTGAGTCGCAAAGGATTTAACTTTGTTATATAAAACATAAGAGCTTTATGTTATATAAACTGTATGTTGTATAAAACAGAGAGATAGCAGTAAGAAGCTCTAATATTTCATCTTTTACTGATAACATTATCCATGACCCAATGGTGATGGATTGAATCCTGGAGTCAGGATTCAAAAACCCACATCTATCTGATGCCAAAGGTCCTGAGAGGTGAAACTCAGGGGGCAAGGGTTGAAGATTCCGGGACTTTAGAGAACAGAGGAGGGTGAGTTCAGAAAGAGAAACAAACAGAAAATGGTTCTTGCCACCTCGCGGGCAAGCACTACCAAGCTCCCTTTCTGCTGCATTGGAGAAATTTAGGAAGGATTTCCCACTTCGTTTAGGCATTCCAATCTCTCACTTTTGCCTAAAATCGCCCAAGTATACTGAGCTCTGCACAACTTCACAAGAAAAGGCCTTTTCCATCCACACTATATTTAAACAACTCTGTGCGGCCTCTCTTGGTCATCTCATTTGAAATTGGAACAACTCTGCCTTCACTGCCAGTCTCCATGCATACCCTGCTCTGTTTTTCCCGTAATACTAGCCCCACTTAGTACACTATGTAATTAACTTTTCTGCTATGTTTATCGTCTGTTGTATTTCTCCCCTCCACTATATTGTAAGCTCCATTATGGCAAGGATTTTTTTTTTTTTTTTTTTGAGACAGAGTTTCACTCTCTTGCCTGGGGCGAGTGCCATGGCGTCAGCCTACCTCACAGCAACCTCAAACTCCTGGACTCAGGCAATCCTACTGTCTCAGCCTCCCAAGTAGCTGGGACTACAGGCATGAGCCACCATGCCCGGCTAATTTTTTTTTTTTCTAGATATATTTTTAGCTGTCCAATTAATTTCTTTCTATTTTTTGGTAGAGATGGGGTCTC
>CAUYSK010069544.1:0-11816 GCA_963575035.1 Avahi laniger
GTTCAATTCCACAAGCAGATCAGTTTGCGGCTGTTTGTTCTCTTCCTTTGTCTCCTTGTCTGTCCTTGTGTTAATATTGTATCATATTGTATTAATCACTGTGGCTTTAGTGTAAATCTTGAGAATCGGTATATAAATCCTCTCCCCTCACCCTTTTTTCCTTTTGAAGGAATAAAAGCCTATAGTACCCGGTATTCCTGGGCAGTCTCCCCTCCAAGTACTAACCCGGCCTGACCCTGCTCAGCTTCCAAGATCAGACGAGATCGGGCACGTTCAGGGTGGTACAGCCATAGACACATACTTCACCTTGTTCTCTTCCCTCAAGATTGCCTGGGCCCTTTGCAGTATATACACATTTTGGCATAGCTCTGACAGGTTCTCCCTTTCCCTCTCTCTCTCTCTCTCTCTCTCTCTCTCTCTCTCTCTCTCACACACACAACTGCTGAGCAATATTAGCAACAAAATAAATAACAATATGATCGAAAACTAAAAAAAATCAATATCCATGGATCCATACTGATATCAAGAAGTTAGTGAATAAATAACGAAAAGGAGACAGCTCTTCCTTACAGAAGAATTCCAAATAATAAATGGAGAAGCACTGAAAGAAATGGAAAATCGCCATCTGTACACCGCAGTAAAACCTGCTGCAAGCAAAACTCACTGACGAATGCAAACTTAGTGAGCACCAGTCCAAGGAAAAACAGGGTATTTGCACAGCTTTAGCATGTCTCCCCTAAAATATTTATTAATTACTGTGGTGCTTTTAACATGTCCTCAAATTCTTGACACACGTCCTTGCAGGAGGAGGAGCTCAACTTCCCTTGCCTTGAGTGTGCACTGGACGCAGGGACTGGCTTCCCACACGTAGAGGACGGAAAGGGAAAAACAGTAACTTTACAGTGCAGGAACCTGGAAGACACCACCATGGCCGAGTGACCAAGATGGACATCACCGTTAACGAGACATACGGCCACCTCGAGCCCCTGGCGTGACGCAATGAGAACAACGTGACGCAAAGAGAAGAGGACTTCGCCTCTGTGTTGTTCTTCCCCAAAATCCGATAGCCGTTTCTTGTCATCAGAAAACCTCAGAGAAACCCAAATGAAGGGACATTCTAGAAAATAACTGGCCACTTCTCTTCAGAAGTGTCAAGGCTATGAAAGAAAAAGGACCGAGGAGTGTCACAGACGGAGGGAAGTTAGGAGGCACGGCGGTAATGCCGTGTGACATGCTGGGCGGGGTGGAAGGGGAAGGAGCATCCACAGATAAACGGAAATCCGCTGGCGGTCTGCAGCGTGCTGCATTCCTGGTGCTGAGCTCTCAGCGCTGACACACGCACCACGGCTACGTAAGTGTCAGCGCCAAGTGAGCGAAGGGTCTACGGGAACTTTGTACAGCTTTACAACTTTTCTGCAAGTCGAAAATTATTCAAAATAAAAAGCTTAACATATTTTCTGGAAAATGTTTAACGGTCTCTTCAGAGTGGTCGTCAGGTAAATGTATACAAGCAGGTCCCCCTTCTATTTGATACATTTCTGAGTGTGGCTTTTTCCTTCTTTTAGAAAAGCAGCATTTATAATAAAAAATATTTGGATTTTTAAGGAGTCACTCTGGGAACTGAACATGGAGAAAAGCTGACCTCAGAGAATGCCTTTGCTTGGGGACAAAGTTATTGAGAAATTGCAACACATTTTGAGTCAGTGGAGGTGCTGTCTGGACCCCGGAGTGAGTCTGGGGCTGGAGGGACGGTGTCCGTGCAGAAGACGTTACTCACCAGGGTGACTTTCCTCTGCGGTTTCAGCAGCTTCGGCTTGTGGAACGTGGGGGCTATCGGAGCTGTGGAGGTAGGTCAAAGGTGTCATTTGCGCTGTTTCCCGGGACACCTACTGGCCACATATTGACAGCATCACAGATACACTTTGTGCAGAGCCGTGGACCCCATGGAAGAACTCCGGTTTCTGATCTAGGTGTCGTGGAGTGCCCCTCGGTAGGGGCAGTCCTCCCCTGTCTTGGACGTGTCATCATCTCCCCTCAGCAAAGTCAACAAAACAGCTCTGCATAAAACACTACCAGCTACAAAGAGGTCAGGTGTGCAGGTGAGAACCAGGTGCGCCTGGTAAAGGCTGAGGCCGGGACCTTCCCTGGGAGAATCCATCCTACCCACAAACTAACACCAACAGCAATGACCTCTGGTCCTCACAGAAACCCTGTGAGATCGTCAGGGAGGGTCTTATCATCCCCATTTAACAGAGAAGGAAACCAAGGCTCTTCCCGAACCTCATGTAACTAGTCTTTGAACCGTCTGGGACTTGAACTTGGCATCGAAAGCCAGTTTGGCCACTGAGCTGTCTACATCCCATTTGCATCTTCTGTAAGTTGGAGTCATAGCTACTCCAGAGGGAACGAGACACACAGCAGCAGGATGCTGGTCCAGGGCAGGTGTTCTCCGCTGCCTTCCTGCCTATCCCTGCCTGCCACTCAACCATGTCGCCTTCTCTCTCGGCAGCACCACTGGCTTCCCCACCGGGCACAACGAGTCCCTGGGGGA
Source organism: Avahi laniger (assembly GCA_963575035.1). Classification (NCBI taxonomy): domain Eukaryota; kingdom Metazoa; phylum Chordata; class Mammalia; order Primates; family Indriidae; genus Avahi; species Avahi laniger. The sequence continues at coordinate 2,552 of CAUYSK010069544.1, forward strand.
CGTCCTGTGAAGCCCCAACTGAGAGATAAAAATCTATCTTGTCTTGTTACTAAATTGTTCATCTGGGTAATCCTTGTATTCCCAACTATGTTTCAAATTTGTTGAGGTACGAACGTCTCCTAAATGGCCAGTTACTTTAGGAATTATCTCTAGACATTCTTGGTTCTCCTAGTACTTGAGCAGTTCTTTCCTCCAGAACACCCGTCTTCCTCACTTGTGTTGCTCTAAAAATCATAACTGGAATCGCAGGATAACCCTCATTTTATCCTCAGAACAAATTTGAAATAAACTGTATATCCGGTTGACATCTTTAAAAATTCAGAGAGCCTTCTTTGGCTTGAATGAACCACGAGGATTCCCTTGCCCCACCCCGCCACGCGCAGAGCACTGTAATAGTTCGAGGTGAAATACAGCCTGGGCTCACCTGTCGCCGGGGACCCTTCCTCTGCTGTGCTGTGCTGGGGCCATGGTGCACACCTACTTCCACCTAGGCGCTGGGCGAGGCTGCTATGACCAGAATCTAGGCGGGCTCTCCAAACCATATGACACTGAACGCCATGTCCTCCATCTGCCTATGCCCTCCGTCCTGATCCCACATGGAACCCCAGGCCCACCCTGCATCAGTCATGGCGGTTTCCACATGGGAGACTGCAGGCCAGCTTCCTACCTTTGGCAGGGACTGCAGGAGGAACGTCAGCCTTCTCCTTCCGCCTCTTGCCCTTCTTGGGCTGCAGTGGGGCCAAGCTGGTCACGCTGGTGACAGTCTCCCCTGAGCTGCGGAAGAACAAGGTCCTAGTTAAGCCAAAGGTAAGTTTACTGCAAAGGAGATCAGAAAAGAATCAAGCTTTGTAGCGCTTCCTGTGTAGCTGTGTAAGGGAGGGCTACCTTACAGCCGGGCTGGAATTGCTCTGTGCTTATCTCCAGGGATGGCTGGGAGTCTGGTACTGACCCTTGGCTACGATAAGAAGGATGATTTTGCAATGTGCTGTGTAGTGTTCAAAACTCCCTGGAGGGACCCGGGGTCAACTTGTCTACATTGTTTATGGACATATGGGTTGATGGTTTACACCTGGTTTAACTGGTCACACAGTCTGCCTTGGCTACATCACCAGTAGGGTATTAAAGATGCCACTAGAAATTTCTGCTTAAGCTCCCCTAAAACCAAGATTCCTCGCACATGTCTTTGTGGTTCATAATCCAAAAGCACAACACCTCCTAGCAACCAAGAAAGGCCTTGGGGAGTGGCACCTGGAAGTCTCTGGGATCCTCTCACGATGCTGAGCTTTCTCCTGCTGTACCTTTACCTGAAGTACAGGCGAAGTGAGTTCACCCAGGGAGTGCTGTCTCCGATTGCCTGACCCGGTGTAATCACTGCAGTGTCAGGTTCTTTCTGTGCATCAGCCACGACGACCCAAAGCGACAGGACTAATAGCCTTTTTATACTACAGGTAAGAAACCTAAGGCTTAAAGATGCTCCCTGACTGGTCTAAGTGACACTGTTGGTAAGCGGCAAACACGAAAGCTGCAAACGCAGGCTGCCCTGGTGTGAAGCTGCTCTTCGTGCTGCAGTGGAATGGCGCCACGAGCTGTCTTGAATGGCTATCGGTCTTACTGCAAATGCTTCCTGTTGGCCCCGGCAACCCAGAGGGAAGTACCTTTTAGAGTCTCTTGTCCTCAGCTGCATGTTCCAGCCAGGTAGGGCCAGCTATCAAGAGAAGCTATCTCCCCAACTTGTAAAGAATTTCTAGAAATCCATAAAAATGTGACCCAATCATCGAAATGAAAGAAGGTGGTAAACAAGCAGTTTTCACACAAATGCAAAGGCTCTTTCACATGTGAAAACATGCGGATGCTCCCTCATGAGAAAGAAATCCAAATTAAAATGTACTCACTTCTTTTTTCACAAATCAGAATGGCTACAATCAAATCTGAGGCAAAGTGTCCTTTTGGTAAGGGTGCAGGGATGGAGAATAATATAGTAAAATTTATCAAAACTGTAGAAGCTTAGACTCTTTGCTCTGGCAATTTCACTTCTAGGAATTCATTCTGTGGGTGCCCTCGCATGTATGAAATGAGACATGTATTAGATCGGCCACCGCGGCGCTGTTTGTAATGGCGGTAGATGAGAAACAGCCCGGGGCACGAGAGGGCTGGTTGAGTAGCCATGGTGAAGCCACACTGGGGGTCCCCAGTGCTGCAAAGAGCAAAGAAGCCCTTGCTGTCCTGATAAGGAAAGATACATTGTTAAGTGGAACTCTAGAACGTTGTCAAGTGGGACAATGTGCAAAATGTGCCACTTTTTGTGTAAAAATAAGGGGAAATAATAATATATGTTAGTATTTTCTCACACATGGGTAAAAAAATCTCTGTAAATATTCCTAAGAATTTAAAAATAGGGGTTCCCTAGAAAGGGGGTGCTGAGGAACTAAACAGATGGGAGACAGCACAGGCAGAACTATGACCAGATATGTTTATAATTCAAGCAAATATATACATATATGTAGCAAGAGATAGGTTATTCTAATAATAGTCTCAGATATTTAAAAATAAATAAAGACCAAATCACACATTGTGGGAAAAATTCCAAGAATACAGTTCCCACTGAGCTTCCCCAGAGATGGCTTATTTTTATTGGGAACAGAAATTCTAACTGGTCTTAGCTTTAGAGTACAGGGTCAACTGTGTAAACTCACAAATAGCCAAGAGGAATGTGAATTTACAAAAGTTTGACCACTGAGAGCAAACAAGGGATGAGAAACTCTCAGAACTGCTTAAATACACAACCACATGATCAGCTTCATTCTGTAGCTTTTTAAACTCTTAAAATGTTTGTTTCTTCTCTCTGTTATAAAATAATTCATGTTCCTGTTTTAAAATGGTAATTACAGGCATGGAGACCAAAGAAAATAAGTCTATCGTAACCAAAACACAACCTTTGTAAATATTTTCACGTTTTCCTTTTCCTTGCTTTTTTTCCTTAAAGACTTTATTTTTTAAAGGAGTTTTAGGTTCACAGAAAGATTGAGTGGAAGACACAGAGTTTCCGTATACCGGCCGCCCCACATGGGCACGGCGTCCCAGGTTGCCAGCAGCCCCGGAGAGTGGTACATTTGCTACAACTGATGAACCGACGCTGACATTATTGCTCACAGTCCATCGTTCGCATCAGGGTTCCCTCTGAATGCACTGTACGTGCTATGGGTTTGGACAAATTCGTAACGACACGTATCCATCACTGCAGTGTCGCTACAGCCTAGTGTGGCTACCCTGACACGCTTTGTGCTCCACCCAGTCATCCCTCCCTCCCTCCCTCAAGCCCTGATCCTTTTACTGTCTCCATGGTTTCGCCTTTTCCAGGATGTCCTAGCGTTGGAATCACACGGTGTGCAGCCTTTTCAGACGGGCTGCTTCCACGCAGTGATGACGCGTTCACATTTCCTCCGTGTCTCTTCATGACTCGTGTCTTTTTAGCACCGAATGCTGTTCCACTGTCTGGATGTACCACCGTTTATTCATCCACTCACCTCCTGAGGGACATCTTGGCTGCTTCTGAGTTCTGGCAATTATGAATAAAGATGCCACAAGCAGGTTTTTGTGTGGATATAAATTTTCAACTTTACCTTGTTTTTTATATATTGTTTTTTAAATCGCACCATATTTCAATTTTGCATCCTTTTTACTTAATATACATTTTTCATACTGTTGCATTCTCATACTACTCCAGTGAGAAGATAAGCTATGGTTTACTTTGCCATGTCCTGACATCCAAACATCTAATTTGCCTCCTGGTTTGATATAAAAATAACGCTGCTAAAAATATATTTGTGCATAATGGTTTTTCATTCTTAGACTTTCACTTTTGGGTTGGATTCTTAGAGCTGGAATTCCTAGGTCACTAAGGAGGACCATTTTAAAGGCATTTAATACCCACTGTCGAAATGATTCCTGACAGGTTAGTACTACTTTATAGCTATCTGGTCAATGAATGAGAGTACCGATGTTATCTGTCTTTCTAACACCAAGTTTGTCAACTTAAAAAATGACTCATTTAATAAAGAAAAATGTGATCTCTATTTTACTTTCATTTTTCTGATTCCTAGTGAGGACAAACATTTCCCATGTTTGTGTAGTGACTTTCCTCATTTATGGTGTATGGATATCACCTGTTGTTATTTATTGATCTTGAATTTTTGTTACAGATTCACATGCAACTTGTACATCATTCTGACATATTTATTGCAGTTCCCTTTCAATTTTGGCTTTTTGTTCAATGCGCAGTGTTTTGTTTTTGCTAAAATTTTTTGATATTTTCCTTTCTTCTATTGCCTCTGAGCTTGGGCAGTCTCCCCAACTGCACCTCACACACTGGAGAATCAAATGGTATTTCCACTTCCTCTTCTCTTTACTTGGATTTAATTCTTTAGCTCTTTAATAGAAAATGGAAGTTGCTGGAACATCCTTTCTATGAACTTATGCCATCATGCTCAGGGATTTCAGTAAGCTGAAAAAAATCTGCTTTGTCATCACCGTTTTCCTTCAAAACAGTAAAACTGTACTAAACTTAGTTCCAATTCATATTTCAACAATCTGATCTGATACAGACAATGAGTCACCAAAATGACGTACAACAGACGATTTTTCCCTCAGAATCTTGTTTGTCCCACTGAGCCCGCAGGGCTGGTAAAAATTTTTGACTAAGAAAGTCCCCCTTATGATTAACTTATAAGAAACGTTATTCTATATCTTGAGTTGGAACAGGGCTGTACTTTGTCTCTGACACAACAGAGCGGGCGTCCTTGGAGCCAGTCAAACCAAGAAAGATGGAAACCAGGCCCGCCCGGAAACTCCTGTAAACGAGAGAGCTGTGTGGGCAGAGAGAAGTGCTGTTTGCGGGGAGCTCGCTGCTGGGCAGGGCTGTCTTCCTGGCTCCAGCACAGGCAGGACAGGATGCAGCACGTGCGAGACCTTGTTGTAGGACGTGCCAGATTCCAGCCTGGCCGCCTCCCAGGAGTGTGCCTCCCACAAGGGCTCAACCTCTGCTCCACAACACACAGTGGCGGGATTAGCAAATGGGCACTCAGCAAGGGGCAGAAGGCCTGCACTAAAGCTGGTTCCATCCGACGGGAGAGGTAACCCAGGGCAAGTCACTTACTGCCCTGGGCCTCCACGTCCCCAATCTGTAAAATGGGAGACTCATCCTTGCTATCTATCTCACAGGGTTATCATGAGGGTCAGATGAGATAGCAAAGCCTAAATTAGATGGGGCCCGAAATAGCTAAATAGCAACTGACCCTGGTCTCCACCATGTGGGTGCAGTGTAGACACTTCATGGTGCTACCATGATGTTGCTACTTGGGTATTTCGTGGTGCCCATGTTTTAGCCCTGCGGGGAGGGCTGCAAGTTTCAACTTAAACCTTGATCAGAAAATTGTTCTGCCCAGGGTAATACAACAGCCCTCCCCCTGACAGATGCCTCCGCAGACGCAGCAGTGCTGAGCCAGCACCAGTGCAGGACACCAGGAGAAGCAGGCAACCTGGATTTGGTGAGGCATTGAACGAATTCTGAGCAACATATTTTGCAGAAACTAAAGTCAGCAATAAGTTTGTGTCTATTCTGTGCAAAGCACTGTGGAAAGTGCTTGATATCAATAACTTCTGACCCTCCTAGAGGAGAAAATTAGACCTTCCCAAAGGTCACCAGCTGGGCAGGGGACGTGGGATTTGATCCAAGTCAGCCTGCCTCCTTGGCCCTGAAGCAAGGACTCTGGGCCCAGCCCAGGCAACAGAGACAGGAAGAAGGTCAATAGAGTCTAATTCACATGGCTGCTCGGGGTTTAAACCAGCTCCCAAAGGGACAGGTACTGGAAGGTGACATCACGTCCCACTGCATTGCAAGCGTGTATTAAGTTCAGGATGGGGAACTCCTGGCAATGTCACAGCTGCTCTAATTCCTGCCCTGGTGGGAAGAGGAGGGGCCAACCCAGGTCCTGTGGTCTTAGGGGCTGGAGCTGTGGCCAGTGCCCAGGACCAAGGGCCACCCTGGGTAGAGTAAGTGGTGGAAGCAGGGAGCATAGTCCTGGATGTTGTCTGGAATAGGTGACATCAGCTGCCAAAATGGAGCTGGGTACAGTGGGCTGGCCACACGGAAACTCCGTGCCTCCACTCTAGCGCTGAGAGTATTCAGGAGCGGAGGGAGGGACAAAACAGCATACGGAGCTGGTTCCACCAAAGAACATGATCATAATTAAGAATCACATACCCCGCCAATCCCTGCTTTCATAACTAAGTGTGAGATCATGCCCTGGTGCAGCGCCTATGGCATCACAGGGCCTCGTCCCTCCCTCTCATGACCCTGGGCCATCAAACGGCCATTCCAATACAGGCCTCTCTCTGGCACACGCTAGAGGAGCAGCTGACCACGCGAGCCAAGGGGCTTTCGTACATCCAAGGACCCCGCAGACACCAGGAGCCTCCTCTGGCCCAGGGCAATCTGTGTGCCCCGACACATGAACTACAAATCAAAACGCTACGTCGAGGTCTGTTAACCCTCATTCCTCAGTCTGGGCACACAGCTGTCGGCCCCTGCTCCAAAAGGATTTGCTGTGATCTGAACTGAGACAGCCAGGGACATCAAGAGTCTTTGTCAGGTCAAAGATCCAGACCCGGAACCCTTGTGGAGCAGGGCCAAGGAAGCATCATTATCGTGATGCTGCTCTCTGAGTCCTCGGATAGGGAGCGGGGCAGGGCAGTGGTCTCTGCAACCCGAGCCAGAGCCAGCACTCCTGGAAAGGACGGCCAGACCTGCAGGGTCACAACACAGTACTTCTGCTGCTTTGGCCCTGTGACATTTTGCATGTGTATTCCGAACAGCATCAGAATAAAAGCTGCTCCTTTGCGAGGCAGCTGCCAAGGCGTGTCCCTGACCACAGCCTCCCCGTGGCCTTTTATAATAAATGGTTTACATCACCCAAGAAGTTCCTCGTTAGAGCCACACAAGAAGACTCTGCAGATGCCGAGGGAAGCTCTTCCTCTGCATTCCGCTACCACGACAGTCCGCAGCAGAGGCTTTGCCAGGCTGGCGTTTTTGTCCAAGCTTGAACTGTCTATGCGCTAGCTGGCGAGACCAGGAGGTTCTTCGTTAATATTCAGTGGTGCTACACCGGGTCTCGCTCTTGAGTCATAATAGTAATGGCTGGGAGAGGTCACTGGGGTGAGGCCATGTATTTGGGTGGGATTTGCCCCAGCCCTGCTCGGCACAATCTCACCCCCAGTCTTAGTGCATGGTTCAGGCTGGTCCACTAACAGGGAGGTGGCAGTCGTGTTTGCTGGTTAGGAAGAGAGATGACGTGTTCGTGTGGGCCGTTTGCGGATGCACGTGGCCAACCCCTGCTAGCGCTTGTGCCTGCCCCAGGGGAGCCGGCCTGTTCTGAGGTCCCATCACCACCTGGAGGCAGCACTGCCCAGAGAAGGGCGGGGACTCTGTGGCCCTCTAAACAGAGCTGTCTGAGGCCCACCCATGGCAGGGTCCCCAGTTAATTGAGCCAGCAAAGTCCCTTCCTATACAGGACCATCTGACCTGGCTTTTCTGTCACCTGGAATCAAAAGGTTTGTAAATGATATAGGGCTAGCCATTTAACTAACAGTTGGCAGTTTTATCCATGCTTAGTCTGGGGAGACTAATTTGTGTCTTGCAGGGTTTTTATGAGGATTAGAAATAGGTCCTATAAAGAGTTCAGCTGCACCAGTCCAAGCACTCTGTGAGCAATTAGGAAGGCTGTGTCCACAACCACTGCTCGCTCATGGAATTCTCACGGCGACCCTGAGCAACGGGGACAACAGGGAAGCCTGTGCCCATTCTGCGGAGGGAGAAACATTCCCAGAGAGGCTGAGTGACTGGCCCAAGCACACAAAGCTGCCAGGTGGCATGGCTTGACCCGAGGCTGAGGCGTCAGAATCCAGGGGTGTGTTCTTTACACTCTGCCAGGAAGCCCCATCTCACGGGCCTGTCCTGCCCACGCCTACCCCGCCTGGGGGCTGTGGAAGAGGACCTGGGCCTGAGTGCTGGGCTGGGGCACGATGAGGCAGTAACCGCCATGAGGGTGCACAAAGGAGGTGGCCGATGAGGCATGCGCCTGCAGTCCCCGTCCTCGCCACCCTGCTTGCTCGGTGGACGTGGCAGAAAGAGGGCACATGGCAGGCATGCGAGCTCAAAACCAAGCAAACAACAAAATGCTTGGGGCACAGCATAACCTGGTTTAGAGTTTCAGCATCCTCCGAGACTGAAGGTTCTCCCTCAGGAGGCAGAGTGACCTCCCCCAGGCTCTGGCATGTGTCCGGGAGAGCCCTGGCAAGTGCTGATTATACCAAGGTCGCAGTCGAGCCCACTCCATTTGCATTCGCAAATCCATGCATTTGATGCGAGGCCACTGGACCTCTCACGGTGAGGGCTGCCGTTCGCTGCAGCCATTCCCAGCGTCCGTCATTCTGTCTGCCCACTTCTCCGTCCACAGCCCTGACTCTCTGCAGCATCGGCGGTCCCTTGCTTGCTTGTGTGAATGCCAACACCTTAGCACTCACGGTCAGGTACAAGCTTCCTAGAATGTCTGGGATGGTGCACTGGCCCAGGAGCCAGGTAGCCTGGGTGGGCACCCGTCCTGGGGTTGCTGCACTGCTCCTGGGTGTAGAGACCTCAGCACATGTTTAGAGATTTTCCTGCTATTGTTTTGTTATTGATTTCTCATTTGATTCCACTGTGGTCAGAAAACACACTCTGCATGATTTTAATTCTTTTCAATTTGTTTAGGTTTGTTTTATAACCTAGGATATGGTCTATCTTGATGAATGTTCCAGGAGGGCTTGAAAAAAAATGTGTTCTTCCATAGTTGGTTGGAGTGTTTACTACATATCAATTGGGTCCTGTTGGTTGATCATGTGGCCAGGTACCAGTCTGTGGCCTGGTGGCCTGCTAGGAACCAGGCCACACATCACTGCCTGAGCTAGGGCCCCACACCCTCCCACCTCCATCCCTCCAGCCCCTATCCATGGAAACATTGTCTTCCATGAAAGTGGTCCCTGGTGCCAAAAAGGTTGGGGACTACTGGCTTACATCTTAAATATCCTTGCCAATTTTCCATCTACAGGAGGTCTATCAGTTACTGAAAGGGAGGCATTGAAATCTCCAACTAAAATTGTAGATTTATTTCTTCTCAGATATTTCAGTTTTTGCTTTTTTAATTTTGTGGTTGTATTGTTTGATGTGTGCACA
>CAUYSK010069549.1:0-30621 GCA_963575035.1 Avahi laniger
CGTCAATCCATGAGTGGATTACCAAAATTTGAAATCCAATTAAAATTTGGTATATGTTTACAATGGAATATTACTCAATCATAAGAAATGACGAGGATCTAGTATGTCTTATACTTTCCTGGACTAAACTTAGGCCCATCATCCAAAGTGAGGCACCACAAGAGCAGAAGAACGGGATCCATTTGTACTCGCCATCAAATTGGTACTAACTGATCAACACTGGGGTGATCACATGGCAGAAATATTCTCCAGGGATTAGGGGGATGGCGGGGGGCAAATCTACAATTAAAGGACATGGGGAGCACTAAATGGAGGGAAGGGCACGCCTTTAACCTGCATTTGGGTGAGGCAAAGACATAAAGTGTAACTAGAATGTTTATACCCTCACAATACCTTGGAATAATAAAAAAATAAAATAAAAAAAAACATTAAAACTCTTCAAATTATACATCTAAAAAAAAAAAAAGACTCTGCAGGACACTAATACCCCTACTACAGCAGGCAAAGCCAATATTCCTGCAAAAAACTGCTGCAATGATACCGCCACCTCAATTGATAATCTAAATACTTCCTATACATCAGCAATCTTCTCTCAGTAATCAGAATCTGAGCGGGAGTAACAGATTTGCTTATTCTTTGCCAGGATCACTCCAGTGTTTATCAAACGTGAGGCTCTCCCCAAATAGAAAGGAAGTTTGCAAGCTCAGCAATCAAAAACAACTTCTATATCGATGATCATATGTCCACTTTAAATATTAAGATCTTTCATGAAGTCTTTTTGATTAGAAGCTGAATTTTGAATTATTTCAATAGGACTATAGTATTGGATTATATCTGAATAAGCAGAAGAGAAGATTGTCAATTCAGATACCAAATTAATAGGTAGATTCTAGGAAAAGATAAGGAGTCCAGAGTGTCAGTTTCTGACAAGCCAGAAATGTGAGAAGTAAGAAAACACTGTTAAAGAATATTTTCCCTAGTTTCTCTCTGAACAACAATAGTAAACATTCCAGGCTGAATCTCCTCTACTGAGAAATGGGGTAGTATTTTAGTGAACTACCTGGCTCATTGTGCCTGCACAGCTAAAGGGTTAAACTCAGGGTAGAAGCTAGAGTAGCAGAGAAAGCCTAAAAGTGAGTTTTCCCTGTGTTTGGTAGAGCTGTGAGTATATATTATATGATATGGTAGCTTAACTGTGCTAATACCCCAATTCATCTCTTATACCTCCAGTGTCTTGGAAGGAATGTCAAAATGATCTCAAACTCTGGCTTGGCCATGTGACTGACTTTAGCCTAGTGAGATGTTAGCAAACTTAAGGCAAACAAAGTACTTTTATGTTTCTGTTTGTTGTCTTGCTTCTCTGCCTTCACTACTCACCCAGGCTAGCCTACTGATTTATATTATTCCATAAATCAATGTGAAAGAAAATTCCAAGTGTTCAATTATGCTTCAGGCAATCATGAATCTAAACACCCAAAACTATCACCAACACTCTCTCTACCTTTACATTTCCCTTTTGTGCTTTCTTCTTTGTTGATTTAAGTCACAGGCAGGCTTTCCCTATATGGTAGCAAAATCTTGATAGTAGCACTAGAAACACATTAAATGTATAACAAGGTTTCCAAAAAAATGAGTGTCACATTAGGTTTAATAAATCCCTCCGAAGGATTCTGATTGCCCTTCTATTTCTCATTTTTGCTTCTACTTCAGACAATGAAAAAGAATGGATAATGGGGAAAAAGTCTGCTATACTGGAATCACAAGGAATATGTCAAAAAAGAATCCTAATTAGTTCCAAGGAATGGAACATCCCCCCCAAAAAACCCTCCCACTAAACCTGATATGAATTCCGAAATTCCTCTTTGATAGCCACCAGATTGCATTTCAAGAAAAAATAAAAAACACCCTTAATTATATTCCTGTCATCCATTCAACCAACAAATATTTTTCGAATGCTTATCACGTGCTAGATGCTTACAGATACCGAGAACATAGAGTGATAAAGTGAATAAACTGTTGCCTGATGGCATTCAAACTTCATAGACTAATCTGACTTTACCACTTCCTATACTTTTCCATAAAATTTAAGATCAGCCCTTTGGTCTTGCATTCAGTAGTTATTCTCTCAATCTGTAGGGGGCCTATATGTCTTTGATTATATTATCTTCTCTGTCCTGAAGTCTCTGTCTCTCTCACCACACCATCTGTTCAAATGTATATTATTTAGTTTTTACTGTATAACGTGAACTTTAAACTTTCACTGTATTCTTGCAAGAAACATGAATTTTTCTTCCTCATGAGTTTGAATGAATTGTGGGTCAGCTGAGTTTGGTACTACACTAAAGGCTGAGTCCAAGACTGCCTCATTTGTCTCATATGATGACTTAATGGGCATGCTTCTCTCAGGGTGATGGGCAGAAGTCCAAGAAGCCAGACACAATCACACCAGTTTATATAATGTCTGCTGGCATTCCACTGACAACAAAAACAAAAATCCGTATAACTAAACCTCACATCATTGGAGTAGGCTAATATACATCATGTACTCTAGAGGGAGATGCTTGCCAAAGTCATATGTTAAAGAATGTGGATATACAATTCCATTATAGGAAAGAGAGTCATAAATTGAATGAAATAACCAACTCCACAGTGAAATTCAATATAGTCTTCAAGACCTAGCTAAAATACAAACTTCCTCTTGAAAGTATGTCCTAGCCTCCAATCAGAAAATTTTCTCTGTCTCCAAAGCACTTTGAACCTTGATCAATGCTAGGTCCTTTTGAAATCCAATTAATTAATATTATAATAAATTGTTTACAAGTGGTACCTTTAGAGAAGGATGGGACCTTATTCATTTTGCACCTACTATAATGCCTAGATTTTTTTTTATCTGTATCATGTACATAACTATAGCATAGTAGTCAGTAAAACATTGTGATCAAAAGCTCCAATTACAGAAACACACTTTGTCACTGTAGATACAAGATCCACTGTCAGTAGCTGGGTATCCTTGAACAAGAATAGCACCCATCTCTAGCATGTTAAGATATGTAAAGCACTTCAGGTGCTGCCTAGCACATAGGAAGAGCAGAGTAATACATATTTATTATTATGTTATACTGACTTAACAAATGATCTCTAAGTTCCAGTCAGCCCTAAAATCTTGAATTAGTTGAGTTTCTATAAATGCAATCAAAAGATTGTCTCTTATCTATGAATTGCTGTTCATTGATGTATTCTATGAAAGCTGAATATCAAATATCATACACCCATGAGGAAATATTATTATAAAACTATTTGGAAGTTTCAAAAACTTACGTAATTGTTTTTATAAACACTTTTTCCTCTTCCCACCACGCTTTTTACTCTGAGACACACAGATACAAAGAAGAATGTGTTAATGTGGCCTAAAAACGGATCTTGGATAGAAGGGCTAGATCTGAATCAAATCAAAAGATGTCACATTTAAGGTGAAGCATCTTACTGTAAACTCCTAGGAGACAAAAAGTCTTTTTTATCACCTTGTCTTATATATAGATGCTCAATCTCCCTTTGTGGAAATAATTAGAGATCAGTATAAACATTTTAGACTTTTGAAGAACTATACAAAGTGCAAGGCAAATTTATGGATACATTGCATATCTAAACTGATAATAATTCCCAATAGTAATTATTTGGAGAGTTTATATCAAAATCAATTTTTAAAACTAAAATACATCCTTTGTAAAATTGAGGAAAATATTTACCTTATCCAAAGTATCGGTTCAGAATTTTAAGTGCATCATTTTAATTTTTATGTAAATATCATTATTTTATTTCTGTGAGAATGGAGCAAAATTTGCTTTCTTGATAAACAGAACTCATTACTGAGGCAGTTTTGAAGTAACATACACAAGTGATTATGAATGAGATGTTGTTGCAGATACAGAACTTGTTTTCCACATTTTCTGTGTCTAGTCTAAAAACATAATCTGTTCTGAAACCTTCCAAAGTCAATATGCTAAATGGCTTTCTTTGTTCTTTCATTTACATTCTAGCTAGGAAGTCTTTTCAGTAAACTTGCTATAACTGCAATTTTGGCTGTAAAATATTAATGCAACTGAAAATGAAACACACATTGTTTATTAATAAACTTACACGTGTAGGCAACATTTGCATAACATGATTTAAAATCAAGAATTGTCATCTAATTGGTATTCTTAATGAACAATAAAAACAGTCCAGGAGTCAAAAAAAAAGGGAGGTTTTTAGAGGGTTGGGCGGATATGAAAGCTATGTAAAAATACACATAAAATCTTAAGATCCTTCAATAATACAAAGTTGACTTTTATAATGCATATCAAATAGAGATCAGCCATAAGTGAATGTTTGTGTTTCTGTGTGTGGTGTGTATATGTCACACTGAGCATGTCCAAACATCTGGTTTTTTAAATTTCTTTCCTGTTTTTGTCTTTGTTTTTTCAGTATTGTTCATTTCTGTAAAAGCTTGAGATTTGGGTGATAGTGGTGAAACGATTTGAAAATCCTAAGCGTGGCGACTAGAGAGACGGAACAATAACACAATCTCTGAAAACAGAGTGGAGTTTGGTTCAACTCCTTGTCAATAAACCCTAGTAACTGAGATACAGAGAAGATGAGAAGGGGAGTAGCTGGCTCAACCACCTGGATAATCTGCCAGGTAATGCATCCAGATCAGAGAGGTCAGGATTTACTTATAGATGATGACATTAAAATATAACAATAAACAATTTTGAGTTTTTACTGTGCAGTTAAAAACTGAGTATCCCTTATTATTATATCACTTAATCAGTACAACAAAACTATTATGGATTGAATATGTTTCCCAAAATTCATATATTGAGGCTTTAATCCTCAATGTGACTTTAGCTGGAGACAGGACCTTTGACGAGGCAATTCAGGTTAAATAGATCATAAAGGTGGGGCCCTAACCCAGTAGAACTTGTGTCCTCATAAGTAGAGGGAGAGAATCAGGAGCACGTGTACACAGAGAAGGCCAAGTACAGATACATAGTGAGAGGACAGCCACCTGCAAGCCAGGAAGAGAGGCCTCACCAGAACCAACCCTGCTGGCAACTTGATCTTGAACTTTCGGTGTCCAGAGGTGTGGAAAAATAAGTTTCTGTTGTTTCAGCCACCCAGTCTGTGGTATTCTATTATGACAGACTGAGCTGACTAACACAAACACCATCGACATAATGCTATTATTACCGACATTTTTCAATCAGGGAAACTGGGCCTCTGAGAAGTGAAGTAATTTTGTTAACAATTATTCAGAACATAGCAAGACATATTTTCAACCCAGTTGTTTTATTCTTAAAATTCTGATTTTATTTTCTTTACAAGTCAGCCTCTCGGGTATAGATAGATATGTTCAGTGGCATATTTTCATTTTGTTTGTCAATTATAATATAAAAAGGTTATCGTATGCTCTCAAAGAATGATTTCCTGTCATTACATAAAAATCAGGCAAATGAAACAGTGAACTCGACCTTCTCTGGTAGCCTTAGATGGTAAGCTTGTTTGGTCACCTGTGTAATGCTGTAACCTGACAGCTCAGTGGGGCCTGTACTGAACCAGCTGGTTAATGTCGGTAACGCAAATTACAAAAAAGGGGTCCTAGATTCATAATTTCTAAATGATTATATAAAATAGCTTTAAAAAGCTCTTAATATTTTATCAAATAATTTATTCAATTGGAAATATTTGAGTTTCAATGAGTAGTAATTTATTCCATTTATGTTCTGCATGTGCTCATATTAAGTAAGAGTAATTAGGCGTTTCAGAAGATGTGGGAATGTGAGCCTTTGAGAAAACTATGGCAAATGAAAGTGCCTTGCAGCAGCTACATCTTATTTGTCCAATTCAGGATTAATAAAATGAAGCAGTTTATCAATGATGAAAATTATCAATAATGTGAAATCATTAAGTGGGAGGAATGGGCACAAATACTACGAAAGGTTTTTACATGGTTGTTTTCTATTCTTCATTTATAATCTTCAGGTGTTTCTTTTAATAAAACCAGCCGAGTAGATTTAGAAATGTCTAGAAATATGTAAAAAACACTCCATTATTTTGCTACAAATGCTTGTGCATAGTATTTTAAAATACTTCCAATTGACAAAGAATCAATTATTATTAACATACAGTATTTTCTACTCATGTGACTTCAGAGAAACAAATGTCAGGCAATCCACATGGGTCCCCTGATGCTAAAGCCACCATTTCTCTACTGTAGACATTTATACACTCTCCCTCCTTAAGATCATGGAATTCAGACTGTGTTTTATTTTTCAGATTTTTCATCACTCGCTTTACTTCTTTGAGTGTCCTCTTTCCCCCAAGTTAGCAGCAGGTCACTGTCTCTACACCTTCTCCTTTTTAGGAGTTTAATATTAAGTACAACAGAGAATTAGAAAATGACAGCCATATAATAAACACTGTGAAATCAAAAGAGATTCCTAAACTGTCCTCATATTTTTGATTTAACAGACCTTTTTCTTTGTGGCTATCTTACTTCTTTAAATGACAAAGAAGCCCAATGCCCACCCACTTTTCTTTTTAAAGTTGAAGAATATAACTACTTCTCATCTCTGCATCAACATTCATTCTTCTGTATTATCAAATGGTAACACCAGAATCACTCTTTTATTTTTCTAAAAAGCTATGATTCAGATATAACAGAGTTCATTTCACATTTTACAAATTTTTTTAGGGGGCACACCAGCTTTCAGAAACTTGCAAAGGGATTGAGAGAAGGGAAAGTGTCATAGCTTTAGTCTACACTGTCTATATGTGGGATTCAAACATGTCTCTATATGTCTGGCAGCTGCTCCCGAAGTCTATTGTAATAAACCCTTGAGGAGCACTCTGGGAGAGAGCTCATCATAAAGGAAGAGTCGGGCAGTCAAGCTTGGCTTAGTAAAAAAGCTTTCATTATCAGCCAAGAGAAGCAATTCTGAATGCAGCATGATGTTCATCACTCGTATTTGTCTTTGAGGCTAACCACCCATGAACTCCTGTCTGAGTCCTATCAAGGAAAGAGAGGCATAAGTCAAAAATAAAATAGGCTATTTTTCAATTAATACTCTGTGAAATATGATGATATCAGCTACTTTGATGCATGTCTATAAATGGCAGAATAAAGGTTTGTCCCCTCTTGAGCAGACAACACAGCGCTGGATTCAGTGTGGATTCAGTGCTGCAAGTACTCAGGGGGACACAGTGATGTGGGAACACCTCATGGACTTGGTCCCATCAATAATAGGAGGACCCAGTGGGAGAGAGTATTATCCAGAAGCGATGGCTTATCTGAGTGAATCCCGGCAGCCTGCAAGGGCTGCTGAAGATGGGCGTGACAGCGTGGTGAGCATACGAGCAACAGCCAACAGAACTTGCTCTGACTACACATGTGGTGCATCTTGGGGGTGCACAGAAATAATCACTCGGGAAAGGCACTATGATGGATGGCTAATATTACATGTCAACTTGATTGAGTCATGGTGCCCAGATATCAGGTCAGACATTATTCTGGATGTTTCTTTTATGATTTTTTTTTCATAAGGCTAACATTTAAATCAGTGGACTTCCAGTAATGGAGATTACCTTACGTAAAGGAAGTGGCCTCATCCAATCAGTGGGAGAGCTGAATAGGACAGAGACTGACTGCTCCTGAGTGAGAAAGAATTCTGCCGGCACACTGTCTTTGGGCTTAAACCGCAACTCTCCGCTAGGTCTTCAGCCTGATTATGGCTTATAATAGCATCAGTGGGCTTATAGCTACCCTACATTTGGGGCTTAACAAGCTTCCACAATCATATGAGTTAATTCCTTAAAATAAATCTCTTGATAGATAGACATAGAGACATAGACAGCTATAGATACAGATATAGGCATATACACATATCCTGCTGATCCTGTTTCTCAGGAGGACCCTGTCTAAGGCCCTGTGTTGGATATGGTGGGTGGAATAGTGGCCTGCCTGAGATGTCTACATCTTAATCCCCAGAGCCTGTGAGTATGACAAGTGGGACTTTACAGATGTGATTATTCTACCTTACCCAAGTAGGCCCAGTGGCTGC
Source organism: Avahi laniger (assembly GCA_963575035.1). Taxonomy (NCBI): domain Eukaryota; kingdom Metazoa; phylum Chordata; class Mammalia; order Primates; family Indriidae; genus Avahi; species Avahi laniger. The sequence goes on from CAUYSK010069549.1 coordinate 8,100, forward strand.
ACGGAGGTCGGTGTAAGTGAAAGAGAGAAGCAGATGAACCAGCTGCAGTAGAGGTTGAAGTGACGTAATTGCTAAAGAATGTGTGCAACCTCTAGAAGCTGGAAAAGGTGAGGGAACAGATTCTTACCTAGACACTCTGGAAGCAGTACAGCCCTGCCGACATCCAGCTTTTAGCCCCATGACATTCACTTTACTTCTTGCCTCCAAAATTGTAAGATAATAAATGTTTGTTGTCTTAAGCCACTAAATTTGTGGTAGTTTCTGACTGCAGCAATAGAAAACTAATATACTACAAATGCTACAATAGCAAATGAGAGCAAGAGCTGGCAAAAAAGAAGAGAAAAGAGTAAAGGCAGGAAGGGATGGAGGGAGAGGAAAGAAGGAAGGAAGGAAAGAGAGAAGGAAGACAGGAAGGGAGGAAGGAAGGAGAGCAGGCAGGCATGTAAGTGAGAATGATATGAGGCAAGAAATATGAGTAAGAAGAAAAGACCGGTAAAGTGAGGCCCAGAATCGACAAATGACTACCAGGGCTCTATTACCTTAGAGTAATAGAATTTGTTTTAGCTTCGTATAAGTACAGCTATTGTTTAATGATTTCAAAGTGCTCATAGTTATCGCTGCTTTCTTTGGGGATTATATTACCTAATCTCTTGAAATACTCAGTGAGAACTGCCTGTGTTTTCATTTTCTACTATTGCTTCTGAGTGTAAAAATATATTTCAACTTCATCATGGTGATTATTTTAAAGTTATACATATAACAAACCATCATGTTGTACACCTTAAATATATATAATTTCACTTGTCAATTATACCTCACTAAAGCTAGAAAAATATATTAATATTATGTCTCATTATTTTTCCAGGAGTCATTAAATTTAGAAAAAAGCGTATTCTTTATTGCTGCAAAATATGTACATTATTTGTGTAATGGTTTCTCTTTTGTAAATAAGCCAGGAGCTTCCCAAAATTCAAACAAAAATAATAACAACATAGTTTTACTGTATTAATATGCAAAAATCCTACAATTTAACATAGAAAAATGCAATTTCTTATTTGTATATTTCATACCTCAAAGCCATTTCAATATACCACAGATAGTCCTAATTGCCGCTGTCTTTGCTGTAGCTATTTAGCAGTTTTAAAATCTTTTCAACTGCATGAAATGTCGTGCCTGAGGAATAGCTTTTAATCTGTTTAGTAATGATCCCCGTATTTTTCAACTCTGCATTTTTATGCTATTTTATCTCTGTCTATATTTCTAAGACACAGTGGTTCAATAAATTTCATTATAGTGTCATATGAATCTAAGACAAGACCTCTGTTTATCTAATGCTCTTGAAAATTGATTAAAGTCAAGGGCTGGAACTCAGAGCAGTTGCACCGTTTCGAATAGCATTTTCAAACAAGATGAGAGGGTGTCATGGTGGAGTGAGCGAAGTGGTGGCGTGAAAGCGAATGAGAATGTTATCAGAGCCGAATGACAGCAGAATGTCTGTTATGACATATTTATTCTGAAAAGCTATTTGGCAGTGTCTAGACATCACTATGGAAGGCAGTTTTAGCCCTGTGGAACCATGGACAAAGAAAGTAATTGGCAAGGAAGTCACAATTTTCTCATTTTCGAAGAAGAAATGCTGTTTCCAAACAGGAATTGCCTTCTTCTCTTCTTTTCTTGGCCATTACGAAAGCACTGCCTTGGAAGTAACTGGTGGGTCATGAGCAGCTCTGACTGCAGACATGAGCTCTCTCTTCCTTCCACGCACATGTAGACTTGCCACTAGTACCACCGGCTTCCTGACACGGAAAAACTGTACTTTCCAATCTTGTTGGAAGTTAAATGCGACTCTGTGACTTGCTGTGGCAAATGAAAAGGGCATGGAGGGAATAGATGTCACTTCTAAGAAGCAGCTTTGAGAGCCAGTGTGTGACTTACCGTGTTCGCTCTTCCAGTGTAAGCGACACTGACACGTGTCAAGGTAGAAGACTCCTGCAGACTTATTTTAGATACAGTATCTTAAATGAGGATTCTGGGGTTTCTTATCATAAGAGCATTTATTAACATATACAGATGAAAAAATAACTCAAATTCAGATAGTATTATGCTTCTTTTTTCAAAATTCAAGATATACCCTGGGATACAATTCTTCATATTGCCTCATGCTTCTGCATGTCAGTGAGCAAAAGCATGATTAATTGCCCTTTGTTCTAAGCTATCTTTTCAAGGTTATAGTGAACAACCTTGGAAGATAGAAATAGCGTCTCTCTTTGGGCAAAAAGGCAGATTAGCTTATTGCAAAAGATTCAGGTTCCCTGCACTTGGAGTCAATCATTTGTGAAGCAAAACCCCTGCATGTGCTGTATCGACTGGGCACCAATGTGTTGCACTCGTGAGACTCGGAGAACAAGTGGAACCAATGCCAACATGAAACCCCTGCTGCTTATGGTGCTGTGAGTAGTAAAGTTCTTGTCTCTTACCAGTAAGTTCTGCATCTTCTGTCAGCATCCATGGCTGATTTGTTAGTCTAGAAGTACTTTTAAATCTCAGATCCTTCAAAGTGTCTTGACATGCTATTGGAACATTTTCAAAAAGTGAGAATGTTGAAACAAAACGACTTTATAATATTAATAGAAAATAAATAATGGTAAGGACAAATTTGAAACAGGAGGTACTTTTGTACAAAGAAGTTAGCATTAATGGCCAGGCATGATGGCTCATGCCTATAATCCCAGTACTCTGAGAGTTCAGAGTGGGAGGATCACTTGAAGTCAGGAGTTTGAAATCAGCCTGGGCAAGAGGGAGACCCTGTCTTTACTAAAAATAGAAAAATCAGCTGGACATCCTGGTGCATGCCTGTAGTCCCAGCTATTAGGAAGGCTGAGGCAGGAGGATCCTTTGAGCCTAGGAGTTTGAGGTTGCAGTGAGCTAAGATGATACCACTGCACTCTACCTGGGGCAACAGAGCAAGACTCTATCTCATAAAAACAAACATACAAAAAAGAAAGTTTGCAAGTATACAACAGAATGCATTACAATTAGTAGATGATCAACAAATATATAGCTTGAATCAAGTAATTTAATTTTATTACCTTAGATTAATAACAGAATTTTAGTCTCTCTGCATTATTCATGTTATAATTACATATAATTCTTGTTTTGGATTCATAGACATGATGGCAAATCACGATGTTTTATCATGGACTGTATTACAGCTACTGTTTGTCTAATAATGGTAACAAAAAAAGTCTATAGTCAAAAAAGATTTCCATCACCTTTACTAAGATACCATATACATCTCTAAATCTTGATACTTAGCATATAGCACGTTGATCAATTGATTATTAACGATTAAGATTATTGAAACATATAGAAGGCTACCAGAGAGAAAAAAATAGCTTCAAGCTAATGTCCAGAAATTTAATGAATATGAATAGCAATAAAAAATTAATAAAGACGGTCACTTGAATTTATAAAGCCCTATTAAAATTGTAGAAATCTTTGCATATATTATTCAGCATATTCTTCATATTAAACCTGTAAATTATAACGAGCATTATAGTACCCATTTACAAATATAGAAATAAAGGCTCTGCTAGTTTAAAAACATGTATAATTAGCAATAGGACCTACTGAATCACAGCTTGCTGTTCTTTATACTATCATTAACTCCCTGCATATCTATGGTATTTGTCACACAGATGCCTTGTATAATTGCACCACTATCATCCATGAGTCCACTAAATATTATCTTAGATCAAGATCACCAATAATTACATTCTGAAGAATTGAGTAATGCTTTCTTTATAAACATTAAATTTAGTTTCCAAAAAAAGTAAAATGCTGTCTAAGATATGCTTGAAGAATGTGCACCACGCAGAGACTCAATCATCTAATGTCTAATAAATGGAACTCTTGTTCCTGGGGGTGGTGGAGAGGAGAGGAAGGGAAATATAGCATTTCATGACACGCCCAAGATTATTAGTCATTGGAAATTAACAATTCAAACTGTTCACTTTTTTGGGCAGCTGTGATCAACAGAGAGATTTATTGGTAACAAAAATATTTTTTAGGTTTAATTTGACCTGAATTGCAAAACTATTTAACACTCAACAAAACAACAGCAACCTATCAAGGAACAAATGGGAAACATATACATAGAACAGACTCAGTGAAGTGCACTAAATAACATTTTCATCTTCAAACCCAACTTAAATATTATCTTCCTCTTCAAAAATAAAGGATAGTTTCACTGTCCTGAAAACCCTCTGTGCTCCATCTACTTTGACAACTGCTAATCTTTCACTGTCTCCCTAGTTTTGTTATTTCCTAGAATATCACATAAATGAAATCATATAATATGTAGTCTTTTGAGATTGGCTTCTTTCACTTGGTAAGATGCATTTAAGATTCTACTATGTTTTTTCTTGTTTTGATATCTCATGTCATTTTAGCGCTGAGTAATACTCCGCTCTCTGGATGCACCACAGTTTATCAGATTGTTTAGCCAGTTCACCGACTGAGGTATACCTTGGTCGTGTCCAAGTTGTGGCAATTTTGAATAAATCTGCTATACACACATATGTGTGTAAGTTTTTGTGAAGACATAATTTTTCAATTCCTTTGCATAAATACTAAGGAGTTCAGTAGCTGCACTGTATGGTAAGAGAACAGTGTCTTGTAAAAGAAAACGTCAAACTGTCTTCCACAGTGTCTGTATTGCATTCTCCGCAGGAATGAATGAGATTTTCCACATCTTTTCCAGCAGTTGGTGTTGTCAATGTTCTGTACTGTGGCCATATTAATAGGTAAATAATGGTCAATTATTGGCGTTTTAGTTCTCATTTCCCTAATGACATATGCTGTGAGGCTTCATTTCATGTGCTTATTTTCCATCTATGTATCTTCTTTGGTGAGGCGTCTGTTAATGATTGTCAGCACAGTGAAACTACCCAGCATGCTACTATAATGGTGGATACATGTCACTACACATTTGTCTAAACCTGTAGAATGTACCACACCGAGAGGGAACCCTAATGTAAACTATGGACTTGGGCTTATAAGCATGTGTCAGCGTAGGTTCCCCAGGTTTAACAAATGCCCATCCTGGTGGAAGATGATGATAATGGGATGGGCTGGAAGGCTATGCATGTGTGTGAGGTGGGGAATTTCTTTACCTTTCACTTAATTTTACTGTGAACCAAAAGTTGCTCTGAGAACTAAGTGTATTTTAAAAAGTGACTATCTCAATAGATTTGGAAAGAGAATAGGCTAAAACTCAATATCTAATCACACTGTATGCCATCCATGCACCAGGAACAAAGGTGAAATTCCATGATCTCAGAAAGGGAATTTACCAAAAAGCCGAGAGCTAGCAACACACTTACTGGTAAAAGACTAAATGGTGTAGACTTTTGCTTGTATAGTGTTTTTTGTTTGTTGTTTTGGTTTTTCAAAAATAGATTCAATTTATTTAATAGATATATGAGTTTTTCTATTTTATACTATGATTGTGTTCATTTTGGTCAGTTGCATTTTTATTTATTTTTTAAGCTTTTAATGAATGTTATAGTTTATTATTTTCTTTAAAATGTTTTTAATTTAATTTTTAAACTGACAAATAGTAATTGTACATATTCATGGGGTACACAGTGATGTTTTGATACATATGATGTATGGTAATCAGATCAGGGTAATTAATATATCCATCATCTCATTTATCATTTCTTTGTGTGGGGAATATAACATTTGTACCCCTGTAATATGCTGAAATAAAAAAAATCCTGGCAACTCAATGAGACAGAAGTGTTCTATACCACGGTAGGGTGACTATAGTTGCATTTTTAAAGCATGCTGCATTTCATTTTCTGTTGTCAGCTTTTTATTTATATGTATTTTACAAAATCATCTTAGTTCTTATTAACATCTGAAGACTCTGTAAAGAATGCCTGTTGTGTTGATTCCTGATATTGTATATAGTGTTAAATTTTCTTTCTTTTCCTTAATCACTTTTACTAATGGATTATTAATTTTATTAATATTTTAAGAAAACTTTTTATGGTTTATGTGTTTCTGTTGCACTTTTAAAAAATACCATTTCAGGCCAGGCGCAGTGGCTCACGCCTGTAATCCTAGCACTCTGGGAGGCTGAGGCGGGCGGATTGTTTGAGCTCAGGAGTTCAAAACCAGCTTGAGCAAGAGCGAGACCCCGTCTCTACTAAAAATAGAAAGAAATTAATTGAACAACTAAAAATATATAGAAAAAACTAGCCGGGCATGGTGGCACATGCCTGTAGTCCCAGCTACTCGGGAGGCTGAGGCAGGAGGATCTCTTGAGCCCAGGAGTCTGAGGTTGCTGTGAGCTAGGCTGACGCCATGGCACTCAGTCTAGCCCCGGCAAAAGAGTGAGACTCTGTCTCAAAAAACAAACAAACAAACAAAATACCATTTCATTGATGTCTCCTGTTTTTATTGCCCTAATTCTATATCCAGTTTGATCTTTGTTAAAAAAATTCTTCAGGTGAAAGCTCAAAAAAATAAATAAATAAAGGGTAGAAAATGTCTGTGCGATATAATGTCTAGGCTCTGCATTATTTCTCTACTTGATGCACCTAAGCCTCTATATGTGTAACTGGTTTCCAATTAGGTAACATAATAGAATTCATTGAATTTTCATGTCATTTATTTTAAACTTTGCCCATAAATGACTTTGTATACCTAGATGCAAATCCACCAGAGTTTAATGTAGAGACTGAGACTCTAGTAAGAATTTTTGCTATCAGATATAGCTTTTTCTGTTGTTATTTTGCATGCTAAAAAGCCCCAGTCATGTCATGTACATAAAGCTAGTAGCTATTTTCATTTTATTTCAAAGGTTAGAATATTTCAAAGATAATTTATTGAATTAGCAAATGTTCTGAGGCTTAGTTATGCTGCAGAGTGACTGAGGTGTTATCAAAGACATTCTTGGTTTTTTATTGTCTTTAGTATTTTCCCTGTGTGCTTTCTTGTAGGAGGCAACTTTAACCCCATTTGCTTCTCAATTTTAGTGGCTGTTCATATCACTGCAAGTAAAGATAAAAGTTAATACATTTAATAGTATCCTTTGCCTTTATGATTTTAAAATAGTAGGACTGCACTGGGATGGGGATTGTGCAGTTGCTGAATTTATTAAGGCTAAATTGAGTATTCAAGCTGAAAATATCATTACGCCAAATAATAGAAACTGCATTATTTTTAAGTGTTTTCAGCCAAACTATAACTTACAATCAAGCTTTCTTCCTACCTTCCTTCCTCCTTTCCTTTCTTCTTTTCTTTCTTTATCTCTTTATCTCTGTATTTCAAATTAGAACAACATATATTTTTAAAATATTGCCCCATTCAGATTTAATGTAAATTCTAAGTTTGATCACTTACAATGAATAGTGGTGCATTTCAGAAATTTGTAAAAACTCATGGAAATGACATCCTCCTTTGGGCTTTATTTGGACATGTCGAATACCATGGTACTATTTGAGGAAACTTATGAAAGAAATAATTTTCGTCTTTACATATTTTTTCAATTTTGTTTCACCATTTATCATGGTTTCTGATAATCAATTACACTGCTTTCCATTTTTTTTTCAGCCACTGGAAAATTAATCTCTTTGCCATTTGCTACACTGCTCAGTGTGCTTGCTGATACTCACTCACCAGCCTTTTCACTACTACTTAGCTGTGACCTACACATTCTTAAAAGTTTGCATCATGCAGCATTTCCGGTGAAGTTCTCTCCAGCTGACATCATTCCTCTATCATCCCAGTGTAAGCTATGTCACCAATTGAAAATATAGCCTTTGATATTTTTCCCTGCTCTTATAGCCCTGTATAGACACGTCCAAATACATTCATGTAACATATCACATAGAATTCACCCACACTCTCATAGGAGCAACGTTTCCATTAGGAATTGTATCCTGTCACACATAATGGAAAACCCAAGTGATAGTGGTTAAAAATAGACAGGTCTTTTATTTTTCTATCAAATAATGAGGCATTTGGATGTTAGAAGCTTGGAGCGGATGCACCGGCTCAAACATGTAAGTGAAGTGCAGAGTTCTCCAGTTTTTCTGCCATTTTGTTCACTGTCAGTCCCAGGATAGCTGCTGGAGCAAGGTCAGTGAGTGAAAGCAAAAATTTCTGAGAAATACAATATTTCTGCTTCTATACCCTTGGTCATGAAATGTGCCATTGCTGAGGATATGGAAAGTCTGTCTCTCACAATTCCTTTCTTATAAAAATTATTCAGGTATGTAGACCATAAGAGCAAAACTAATAAATCTTTCTCCCTCTTTCTCCACTCTGCATCCCAAACCACAGGAAAAAGAAACAAAAACAAAAACACCACCATCACACAAAATATCATCCACGAAAGAGTGGATCTAACTCAGTGAAAAGAAATGGCATCATGACAGCTAATTAGCAGGACTAAGGTTAATCAGTTTAATTCAGATTAGGAGGCAAGGAACCCATTGAAAAATGTCTTTGAGATACCTATACGTGTATGTTTATCACAGCACAATTCAGAATAGAAAATATATGAAATCAACCAATTGATGAGGGATAAAGAAAATGTGGTACACATACAGATACTATAGAATACTACTCAACCATAAAAAAAAGAATGGAATAATGTCTCTTGCAGCAACTTGGATGAAACTGGAAGACATTATCCCCAGTGAAATAACTCAGGAATAGAAAATCAAATATTGCATGTTCTCACTTATAAGTGGGAGCTATGCTACAGATGGGAAGGGTCATAGCAGAGTGCTATAATGGACATTGAAGACTCCAAAGGTGGGAGGAAGGGATGAAAAATTACCTACTGGGTACAGTGTACATTATTCAGGTGATGAGTATATTAAATGCCCAGACCTCACTACTGTATAATAGATCCATGTAACAAACTTTCTCCTGTAACTCCTAAATATATTGACATTAAAAAAGAAAATGATCTAAAAAAATTAATTAATTGGATGGGAACAAAATTAAATGATCAATGAGAAAAAGTCTTTGAGAAAAATTAAATAGTTTCATGAATTTTTCAAAAAATCTTTATTTATGAAAGAAGACACAATATTTCATTAGACAGAAAAATATGAAGGCAATTAAAAATGTAAGATGAACAACAAGGTATTTAGGATATTCAAAATCCATGTATGAAGCAAGCTAACCCATTAAGCAATTTGGTGCAATTCAAAAATGTAACAAAGATTTTTACTGATGTACAAAGCTAAATCTTTAGGACTTCAAGAAAAATGAGTATAAATATATTTCAAGAATGCACTTATAAACTATTTTGTTTTATAATATTTAATTTTCTTTAAATATTTTAACAAAACATATTTCCTTTTTGTCATTTGATTTCTCTTTTCCGGAAGCTATTTTTCTGGAAGCTATTATTTTTAAAAATATAATGGACATATCTGTGAATTGCTCCTGGGGAGTCATTTTACAAAGAGACATTGATTACATACATTTCTTTTTAAAATTAACAAAACAGAGGCTCTAATTTGGATTAACTTTTTAAGTTAAATGAACAAATATCCTATAATCCTGACATTTTACTCCTAGGTTCACACACAAAACAATTTTTTTTTTTTTTTTTTTGAGACAGTGTCTCACTCTGTTGCCTGGGCTAGAGTGCCATGGTATCAGCCAGGCTCACAGCAACCTCAAACTCTTGGGCTAAAGCAATCCTTCTGCCTCAGCCTCCCGAGCAGCTGGGACTACAGGTTTGTGTCACCACGCCCAGCTAATTTTTTCTATGTATTTTTAGTTGTCCAATTAATTTCTTTTTATTTTTAGTAGAGATGGGGTCTCGCTCTTGCTCAGGCTGGTCTCGAACTCCTGAGCTCAAACAATCCGCCCGCCTCAGCCTCCCAGAGTGCTAGGATTACAGGCGTGAGCCACCGCGCCTGGCCCACAAAACAAATTTTTACAGTTACAGTGGAGTATAAACAAGGCCATCAGAGGATTATTCTCATTACAAAATAAGTAAAACATTTGCACTATTATTATAACATGAATAAATAACATGGACCATTTTATACTGAAATACTATAATATTATATCAGTGGAAGTCAATTCACTAACCATTATATATATCAACATAGATGAATTTTCAAAAAATTTAAGCCAAAATGTAAGTCACAAAAGAATAGATACAGCATGTATCAATTTATAAAATCAAGTAAAGCTAATTAATATGCTATTTTTTGATACATATATTAACTAAAACTAGAGCAAAACTAAAGAGAATAACTAAAATAAAATTCAGGGTCATGGTTATGTCTGCAAAAAATGAAGAAGATAGACAATACGGCCCTTAGTATATTGCTTCAGAAAACAGGAAATAGTTCATAATCCTATCTGATTCAACAGAAAAGGAAAAAGAAATCTATTTCTCTTGAGTTGGTGGTGTCTCAAATCCCAGTTAATCTCGAGGACCTCCTCTAACAGAATAGCAATGCATACACACATGTGCATGTGCACTCACCCCACGTTATACACACACACACACATACATACATTACAGCAAACTAGAATTTATCTTGAATAAATGGTGGGAGGCAGGGATTTAACATAACTATACGCAAATAATTGATAAATTATCTCCAAACAACTTATAAAATAACTATATGAACATTGTGTTTGCCAAATGCCAAACATCACATTTAGGGATTATTCCCAGATTTTTATTTGCATCAATATATTTATTGATTCTAGTGCCTGTCACACAATTACTGAAAAATTGCAGCTTTATAATACACAGTATATTACAAGCTACATTTTCAAATATGAATTGCTGTATTATTTTTTCAAAATTTCTGAAGGTTATCTTTCCTGTTTTAAAAAATTGCTACTGTTGTTTTTCTTATTATTTATTATTGTTTTGATACTTTTGAATTTATTTTTGGCAGTGGTATAATTTTACTTGAAATTGAGATGTAATTTATCAAGGTCCAAATATTATAAATGAATTTTTTTTAATATTTTAAGCCTTTTGCTCATCAGACTATCAAGTCTAATTACCCCTCTTTTAGTTGAAACCCCTCATGCAATATCAGGAGTTGCTTTTCTTCAAAGAATGATGCCTACACGTTAAATTTGGTATAATGTCACCATCTCCTTAGACTAGATAGTTGGCCATCTGTTTAATGAAGTTTAAAATAATATGTCTGAATAAAAGTAATTATAATTCTGCATGAAAATTTTACTGAACTCATCTATTATTTGAAAGGCTCTCAAAGAAAGTTAACCAGGAAGGAGCCAGGATGAAATTAATAATAATCATGGTAATAAGAATAACATTTTGTGCACTTATATTCTAAGTCCTTTACAAAGAAATTTCTCCACAATCTAATTTAATCCTCATAACAATTTTATAAGTTTGAAAATATTATTGCCCTTTTTGATATATGAGAAATGCAAAACTTACACCATATTACTTGTCAAGGTTTTTGTGCAATATTGAAAATCATGGCTCCCAGGATGAATGTTTATTATCAAGTCCTACTATTCTGAAATTCTGTTTAACAGTCATGTAACTTTTAATAGTGTTTTAAATCTCCCAGAGCCTCTCCTCCCTTCCCTGTAAAATGGAGTGAGTGTTCCTTCCAAGTAGATTTATTGTGGGGCTAAATTATATAATTTTAGCTCCATGACTCTTATTCAAAACCACTTATCAAATGCAAAAATCTGTATGGTCTTAAGCAGAATGTTTTGGGAATATGTATATGGTAGGCTGAATAATGGCCCGTCCAAAATATCCAGATCCTAATTCTTAGACCTGTGAATGTTACTGGCTATGGCAGAGGAGACCTCGCAATTAAGGAGATACAGTTCTGTACTACACAGGTGGCCCCAAAATGTAATCACAGTCTCCTTACGAGAGAAAGGAAGGGGGAAACTTGCCTACTGAGACAGAGGCAGTGTGATGACTGACGCAAGGTTCTATTGCACTAGCTTGAAAAAGGAGAAGGGGCCATGGACCAAGGAATGCAAGCCTGAAAGCTGGAAAAGGCAGAGAAAGAAGGATTCTCCTCCAGCCTTCAAGGAGAATGTGGCCCTGCTGGCACCTTGATTTTGGTCTAATGAAAATTATTCAACCATCTGGCCTACAGAACTCTAAAAGAATAAATGTGTTATAATCCACAAAGTTTGCAGTAACTTTGTGCAGCCATAAGCCATATACATATTTCTATTAAAATATTCTTTGGTTTTTCATTTTTTGGCTATCATCTATGGGGATTTTGGATATTGTTATAGTTTCTGACCATTTTTTCCTGGTAAAAATATAGCTATATTATTTTTAAAATTAGTTTTGTCTCCAGGCTGTTTTTTATTATTACTTTTGAATTATTTTAGTTCATTTTCTTAAATTTTTCAGGGTGGGTATCACACTAAAATTGTCTCCCTTTGTAAATCAATGTGTCACTGTTAACATCTTTAAAAATTATTTTGGATCTGATTTCCTCAACAATGTTACTAAATGGCTGTAATACGAGGATATTTATAAGATATATTTTTCTTTATCCTTGAAATCCTTTTTCTTTGAAATATTTAACCAGGCAATGATTGAGTAACCTTTTCAAACTAAAGATTTTGCAGTATTTCTTAAGCTCAGAAAATTTTCATTAAATTGCATTTTTGGTTATTGTTCATTTCCTTTCCATGTAAGTTTCTTCTTAAGGAGCAATAGTTTTTTCTATATCTTTGCTTTTTCTTATAATTATCATGTCTTTCATTTTTGTTCATACGTTTTGGACAAGTAAACTCAATGATTTTTCCTTGTTTCAATGGAACATTTTATTTTACTTCTATTTACTAATTATATTATTTGATACTCTTTTCTGATTTTTTATTCTCACATTAACTCTTTTTATACCATCTATCTTACTATCTTCCCTTACATCATATTTCACACAATTCAGATCTTATTTAGTTCTAATTTTATTTTAAAGTAAAAGCTTTCTAAAACTTAGTTCTGGTAATATGACTTATTTATCTTTAAATAAGGTCTTTGCATTTAAATGCTTCTTTCTACTTAATTGAATGATTTCAGTACAATCCAACACGTGTGTTCCTCAGTAAACAGGACGTTTGTAACATTCTTCACATTCAATACGAATGCAATTATCAGTCACTTCTCAGCTTTTAAGCTTGATGTCTACTTGATCAGCCAAACCCCAGCCAATTTTCTGGTATTCAGGTTTCAATCAGCACTACTTTAATAATATATATTATGACGTAACCTGTTCATATGCAACTAAAAATTGAATCGAAGCCCACTTTGTGATATATATTGAACATGCTAGGAAAAGAGAGCAAGGAGACTAAGTTACTCCATCTTATATACATTATTCTCTTTTTGAAAAAGTACATCATTTCTTTTTTTAATGTAGAAGATACTGCAGACACTGATTTGTATACAATCTATCTCTATATATTTTTTTAAATTTCAGAATATTACAGGGGTACGAATGTTTTGGTTACATAAATTACCTTTGCACGACCAGAGTCACAGCATGCCCACCCCCCAGACGGCGCGCACCGCACCCGTTAGGTGTGAATATACCCATCTCCTCCTTCCCCTCCCACCTGCCGGACAATGGATGAATGTTACTTCCATATGTGCATATGTGTTGATCGATTAGTACCAATTTAATGGCGAGTGCATGTGGTGTTTATTTTTCCATTCTTGTGATATTTCACTTAGAAGAATGGGCTTCAGCTCTATACAAAAAGTACAAGAGGTGCTAGTTCACCATTTTTTTCATGGCTAAGTAGTACTCCATGGTATACATATATCGCATGTTGCTAATCCATTCATGTATTGATGGGCACTTAGGTTGTTTTCACATCTTTACAATTGTGCATTGTGCTATTTTTTCTTTATGTAAATGAATTGTGATCATAATCCAAAGTCTTATATTTAAAAAAATTAAATACCATTAGAAACAATTCATTGTTATGTTAATCTTTTCCATTATATAATGTTTAAAACATCTTTGTCTGGTGTTTCTTCTATTCAAATTTTGTTTCCAGAGTGTACTTAATCAAAACCAAATTTTAAAAGATCATAATGAAGAACATCTATACTAGAAAACACAATGGCTCACATGAATGTGACATGTTAGCATTTCTGTGACAAGCCCTCACATGTTAGGACTGAGTAAATTCTAACATCTGTGCTCTTGTTTTTCAGTATACACACACTTATATGCACACACACACATATATGCCAGTATATATAATGATGTTTTAAGTTCACATATTCATTAACAATTATTTAGAGCCTACTATGTGATACTAATTGTACAAGGTATCAGAAGAACAGATGTTTAACACATGGCTCTTCCAGAAGACATGGTCTGACAGAAAACAAATTTGGAAAAATAAATAATATAGTAAAATATACTATAATAAAAGCATATAATGTAATAGTATGATGAAGACAAAAATTAACAATGTTTTGGAAAATAGAAGGGATTTTACTGATTAGAGGAGGTGACATCAAATTTTGAGAATAATTTTAAAAGTTGAATTGGTGTTTTCTATGCTAAAAACTAAGGAGGTACAAGCTGGTAACAATTATTCTGCAAAAAAATCAAGCATGAATTCTAATAATTTTCCTTCTGTTTTATTTGTTTCTCTGTTTTGATTGCTCACATTTGTTGTACAAAAGTTATACATTTTGATGTTTCTGTTCATGCCTGTGTTATAACAGGATGCTAGTTTCAAAAATAAAAAAGATTTACAGATGAAATTGATTTTGTGTTCACATGATTCCAAACAAGTTGCAGAATGATTTTGGTTTTCATCGAATTAATGAATTATCTTAAAATGCGGTGGACACAGGTATAAACAGATCACACAATATGTTCAGAGTATTGTTTAATTTAATCAGAATATATCTCCTTTACATTTATTCTAAGTATGTGTAAGGGTTCCAGGGATTTAGGGGCTGATCATGGAAAAGGATATGACCACGAGGTGGCAGCAGCACTCACAAGCTTTACTGGGCGACGCTTCGACAGGTTGAGGTGCAGGGGGCGACCTTCACAGCAGACGTCTGTGAGGGCTGCGGCATGGGGCTCCTTACTCAGAAGAGGTGTTGAGAGAGGGAACCCCAGGTTGAGAAGAACTCTGGAGGGAGGGCTTACAGGCCCGGGTGATGTTACCCAGCAGCAAGATGGGGAGTCTCATGGTCAAGAGTGTTCAGGGCAGTGGCAGCTTGAGGTCTTCATAACCCCGACTTACCTTATTTATTGTTGTCAGAACTTGGTTGAGGTAGCATATGATATTCAAAACAAGCAGAGTCTTAATGGCTGCAAGTCTGTTTCTTGTCCATTTTTAAAGTAATTTAATGTATAAAATTTGAATTTGGCTGTGCATTGGTGGACTTTTGAGTTAACACGTCTCAGCCTGCAGTGAAGAAATAATATCACAGGGGCCAATACAAAGAGGGAATCTTTGGCTCATTTACCTGACACTATGCAAAAAGAAAGAGTATTGAAAGAACTGGAAATATCAGTTAAAATTGGCAGAATAGTAGAATAAGTCAACATAATTCTACTGTTAAGTGTAAATCTCAGTGATTAACAACCTCTGATAATAAATTCAATTAACTACAACTTTGAAAGATTCCTTTAGGACAATACATTCTTAACTGGCAGTATAATCTTAATTTATTGACTTGGTTCCATATAAGCATTCCAGAGTATGTCTTGTTGTACCTTTGCATGCAATGAAAACATCTGGTATTAATATAATACAACTAATAATTTATGTTTTATTTCTATTATGTTAATTTATACATAGTCATCGATCATATACTTTTCTAAGAACAAAGTTATTATTACAGAAAAACTTTCATCTACTAGATGTAAAAAATTACGTCGTGATAAATAAGAACATAATCACATGCTTAAACATCAGGGCCAAGGAAAAATAATTTATTAATCTATGTATTGCATTTTAAAACATAAATGGAAATTTTTCCATCAGATTTCTTTACACAATCATTTAAATATATTTAATGTGAGCATTTAGACAGAAAATGTTTCTTGCACATTGCTGCCAATGAAAATTGGGGAAGTGGTGATTGGAATCATCCGAAACAACTATCCTCTAAGTGAGAGAAGAGAGATGAAGAATGAGGGAAACTTCAGATTTTTAATCCATTGCAATTATTTCTCTTTTTTATTGAGTGAGCATCCATTAGAAAACATAAATCTGCTACATATTTCACTTTCAATAATGATAAAAATATTCATCAACATAAATTATTCCATTTTTCTGTGTCTGTGTTCCCTTTGCTATGAGAACATTTCTCGTGAAAAAGTTCTTCGTATGGTTTCATTTCAAATCACTCCTCTGGTTGCATGAACATCCAGAAACTTTAGATTTTTATGCTCTCGAGTCTTCTGTCATCTTTGACCTTTCCTGGTCACCATTAACACATCCTACGCAAGACTGCTTAGACCCCTGAAAACAGGCAAATACAGCCGTTGCTTTGTCGTGATTGTCCATTTGACACTTTGTTGACAAAAACCCCGACAGGCTCATCCTCTGATTAGGACCACAAACATCTGTCTCCTGCCAATCTGAGCTCCAGAAACTTCAGGCTTCTCACTTCCCACATCAAAAGACAACCACTGTCCATGATTGCATGCATAACAAATTCAGCACTTAAAAAAAAAAAAATCTTGTGCATGATTTGGAGATCAGATCTTTGGAGATAAAATCTTGTGTATGATTTCTCAGAGCTGTAGAAATGAAAGTTAGACGGAGACAGGCAAAAAGAAAAAGAAAGTACTCTCTTTTTGACATTTCAAAACTAAAATAGAAGTTAATATTCTGATAAAATTTCTGGTTGTATTTGTATTCCTTGGTTCAGGGAGGCAAGTCTGTTTTCCCGTGATAGGAAAAAAATGTAAAATTGTTATCTTGCAATATTCAGGTGGTGAGCATGTTTCTTTTTTCTGCAAAATACATGATGATATTTTACAGACCATGTAAAAATGTGTGAGGCATATTTATGCACATGTTGTACAGGACTTACGGGGCTTTATCTCGGGAAATGACGTAAGTTTATGTCAGTCACCATCTTATTCAGCTTGCCTCATTCTTGTCCTAATTTTTTCTCTAATAAGCCAAGGTTTTGCAAAATTAGTAACAGAAATAAAGTAGATATTTCATTTATTCAAGGAACCAGAGAGAGACCACCTCAATTTATACAAGATAATTTTGGAAAATTAACAAGATGACAATAAATTTGGAAATGAAATAAAAAATTTGGCAGAATGATGGGAAACAACAGCAAATATTAACCACATCTAGTCATTTTGATTTGAAATTGTGGATTTTTTCCTGAAGCCTAAGTTCCCACATTTGCCAGACCTCACAAAATGCTGTGGCACTGCAATATTGGAGTCCTTGTCACCTTTGCATCTAACAGATGTCCTCCTGTTAAGACACGTTCTTATCATTAATTTTTTAAATGAAATTTTCCATTTCTGTTTTTGATCTTCTAAACAAACAAACTGTCAGTGATAGAGTGCTATAATCTATGCCAGGGCAGGATTTTGGAAGAAAGATTCCCTCCTAATTGTGAGCTGTTTAATATTTTAGATTATAGATTTGATTTTTCTTTGCTTTTATTGCTAAAGCCTAGATGAAGTTTTATCTGTGCTTTAATTTTATTTCTTTGGAAAACACATATTATGCTTATATTGATTTGAATATTTTAAAACATAAGCTGTAATGGAGATGATGCCACGCAAATGAGTAGCCCATGGGTCCTAGAGTCAAAGAGCACCAGTCTGAATTTTGAATTTGTCTCTTGTTAGCAGTGCGACTTGGGCAAATTGGTTAACTCTTTGAGCTTCCCAACCCAAAATGAGAATAATGTTAGTTTCTCCCTCAAGTGCTTGCTGAGAGTGTTTGGTGAAATAATACATGTAAAGAGTATGGAAGAGTTTTTGGCACAGATTAAGCTCTACATAATATGTTTTATATTGTTATGCTTACTTAATATTAAGTGAAAACGTTAGTAAGATATTTAAAGATTTCTAATATCTTCATAAGTTTGAATTTTGTATCTGCCTTTGTATTGATGAAAAAATATATATGAGAAAATATTAAGTGAAAATTATTCTGAGTTGAATGCATGTATGACGGAAGGAAAGCTGAGCACAAAAAGTAAGTGATTTAGAGCAATCAAGTCTGGGGTAAGCTACAGTGACCCCATAAATGTTGGGAGTCTCAACATAGACACCAAAAAATACAGATTTGTCACAGACTTAACAAAAATATGAAACATTGGTAGACCTACCTCTACACAACATAAAAAGCTAATCCAGATTCATTTTCAGTTTTTTAAAATACTATATTAACTTTAATAAACATGTGCATAATATCTAAATTTAATATGTAATTGAAAAGTTGAGGAAAATATTATTGTAACAGAAAATTCTATGACTATATCTGCTGCTCTCATTCACTGGACCACCAAAAAAAGTAGCAGTAATATTCACTAAAGACAAAACACAACAGCTAATATGAAATGGTCAAAGTAGTAATAGACTTCTGAGACTATGAATTCATTGACAGTCATTCTACATTATGGTTTGTTTTGACTTAATATTCATATATATGATACATGCATATAGAAATTCTTTAAAAATTATTTTGCATGTGACTTGCTTTTTATTTACTAAAATTTGCTGAAATATAGTTCTGTTATAATTTGATTACATTAAAATATACAGGATTAAATTATATAGTTTGAAGAGTTTTAACAAATATCTATAGCTTTTTAACCCATGTTAATATCTATTAATAGCTATAGAACATTATTTTGTCCCCGGAAAGTTTTCTTGGTGCCCCTCCCCTACCAACCATTTTTTCTATTAGAAGCAACCATTATTCTGATTTCTAGCATTATAAATCAATTTTACCCATTCCAGAATTTCATGGAAATCATGCTATATTTCCTTAAAAGCCAGACTTCTTTCACTCAGTATTATCATTATTATTATTATTATTATTATTTTGAGATTCATCCATTTTGTTCCAGGTATAAGTAATATGTTCCTTTTTCTTTACATTTCGCTTATCTATTTTGCTGCTAGATATTTAGGCTGCTTTCAGTTTTTGGCTTTTATGAATAATGCTGCTATGAATAATCATGCACAGGAATTTTTGTGGACATTGTTTTTATTTGTCTAGTGTAAAGAATCCATTTACAATGGACGAATAAATGCAGGGCATGTGTTGCTTTATTAGAAATAACCAGAGCATTTTCCAAAGTGATTTCACCATTTTACTCTTACAGCTACAAAAAAGGAGAATACTATGTGTTCTACATGCTCAGTGATATTAATATTTGGAATTATAAGTCTTTCATTTGATCTTTTCTAGTGAGTGTATGATGATATCTAACAGTGGTTTTAATTCCTCTGTATCTAATGGCTATCAATATTGAGCACTTTTAAATTATTTATTTTCTATTGTGAAGTGTATGTTCAAGTTGTTTGTATTTTTTACAAAATACATTTGAACATTTAATACCATAAATATTGTCTTTTTTAGAAACTTTATAATTTAAATTTTATGGTTAAGTCCATGGCAAATTGATCTTTTGTTTATGTTGTAAGGTAAGAATTGAAGTTCACTTTCTTTTCTTTTTTATATCTGATTGTTCCACTATCATTTATTAAAAAACTTTTATTTCCCCATGAAATTGCTTGATTTCTTTGCTGAGACTCATTCTGGCCTCATTTGTCCTTAGTTCAAGAATGTAAATAAAATCCACAGTTGATCAGAGGTTAATCTGGAAGATAAAGTTGTGACCAAGTATGAATGCTTTCATCTTTCTCATAAAGTATGTGTCCTGATTTAGGGCATCTTCCATCTTTGGTTCCTTTCATTCAAATCTCAATTCTAATCCTTGTAACCATCCACAGGGAAGATTAATGCAGCAGAGAGTGAGAGATCAGGCATCTAAACATTGCTTATCCCAAGACTCAGGTACGGTTATCCTTCTACTGGTTTGCATGCTGTGTAAATAAGATAATTCACCCCATCTAACTAATTTTTCATGATGTCATGTATGTTTAATTGATTTATTAAACCATGTGATTTGAGCATCTTGCACTAAAAATCTTTCAGTTTCATGAACTCTGGGACGTCTTTTGCAAACATACTTGGAGACTATCATTCCATTAAATTTCCATGTGACAATTGTATTAATGTGGCTAATTACACATTGAATACTTTATAAATAATAAAAAAACTTGCCTTTATATGATAATGTACATCAGGCCATAATATGTTATAATTTTAATGGACTAGATTTGTTAATATTTTATTAACTGTTGTATCTTTGTTGGTTAGGATTATTGGGCTGTAGTTTTCTTTGTTGTTGTAATATTCTTGTCTAGTTTTGGTATAATGAAAATTCTAGCCTTATAAAATGATTTAAGATGTATTTTATTTTAGCTCTCTTTTCTGAAAAGGTTAGTAAAAACTGGCTCTATTTCTTTCTTATATGGATGATATTTTCAATATTTTCAGTCCTAGAATTTTCATTATAGAGAGTGTTTAAAATATTATTTTACTTTTCTTAATGATATAGGTGATTCAGATTTTTTATTTCTTATTTTTTCAGTTTATAATTGGTGTCCTTTAAAGAATTTGCCCATTTAATCCAACATTTTAAAATAAATGGTATAATATTTTTTATAATTTTTTTTATTTTTTAAACTAATCTTTATTTGAACTTCAATATTGCCTCATTGTATGCTATAATAACTGTAAAATTATGTAATGTGGTAATTATATATTTTTTCCTAAGATCCAAATATTTATTTATTTACTTATTTATTAAAGGGGGAGAGTAAGGAGGGGTGTTCAATTTCCTTGTTATTTTTATTGTTGTTGTTGAAACAGAGTCTCACTCTGTTGCCCTGGATAGAATGCAGTGGTGTCAGTGTAGCTCACCGCAACCTCCAATTCCTGGGCTCTAAGAGATCCTCCTGCCTCAGCCTCCTGAGTAGCTGGGTCTATAAGCATGTGCCACAATTCCCAGCTGTTTTTTTCTTTTTGATATCAAACTCCTGAACTCAAGCAATCCTCCTGTCTTTATAATATTTTTGCTCATCATTTTAAAAAAATTCCTTTTTTCATTCTTAATATTAGTAATTTGAATTTTTGTTTTTTCTTCTGTTTACTACTTTTTAAAGGCAAAATAGCTGATACTGTTTTCTAATCCAATCTGACAATCTCTGTCTTTCAGTTTTCTAGACCTAGATCATTTGTATTTAATGTAATTATTGATATAGTTGAATATAAGAATGTAAATCTACCATTTTGCTAGTAGCTTGTTTTCTCTCTTTCTTTCTTTCTTTCTCTTTCTTTCGTTCTTTTTCTTTTTCTCTTCCTTTCTCCTTCCTTCCTTCCTTCCTTCCTTCCTTCCTTCCTTTCTTCCTTCCTTCCTTCTTTCCTTCCTTCCTTCCTTCCTTTCTTCCTTCCTTCCTTCCTTCCTTCCTTCTTTCCTTTGTTAAATATAACTTATTTTTGAGAGAATTTTTTGATTCACAAAAAAATTGAACAGAAAGTACAGGCACAGCCTTCTCACTGTCTACATCCCACGCCAGAGTGCTGAATTTGTTTCAATCAGCTGACCTACACTGACACATGATTATCAACCAGAATCCATAGTTTTCATTGCGGTTGATTCTTGATGTTTTGCATTCTGTGGCTTTTGACAAATATATAACGACATGTGTCCACACTGTAGTATCATAGAGAATAGTTTCACTGCCATGCATATCTTCTAGACTCTGCCTATTCATCCTTCCCTCCTTCCTACCCCTGGTACACACTGATCCTTTTACTCACTTTATCATTTTATCTTTTTTATAACATCCCATAGTTAGAAATATAATATGTAACCTTTGAGATTGACTTTTTTCATTAACAATATGCATATAAGATTCTTTGTATCTTTTCATGGCTTGACAGCTTATTTATTTTTAGTGCTGAATAATATTCCGTTGTCTCAATGTGCCACAGTTTATTTATTCGTTCACCTAGTGAATGACATCTTGGTTGCTTCCAAGTTTTACTAATTATGAATAAAACTTCTATAAATAACTCTGTGCAGTTTTTCATGTGGATATAAGTTTTCAACTCAATTGGGTAAACACCAAGCACAATTGCTGAGTTCTATGGTAAAACTATGTTTTGTTTTGTAAAAAACTACCAAACTGTTTTCCAAAGTGGCTATATCATGTTTCATTTCCAGCAACAATGAATGAGAGTTCCTTTTGCTTCACATTCTTGTCAGCACTTGGTGTTGTCAAATGCATTTGGATTTGGGTCATTCTAACGGTGTATAGGTTTATTTCATTGTTTTAATTTGCAATTCTTTAGTAACATATGGTATCGAGCATTCTTGCATAGGCTTATTTGCCAT
>CAUYSK010069552.1:0-13685 GCA_963575035.1 Avahi laniger
TCTCTACTAAAATTAGAAAGAAATTAATTGGACAACTAAAAATATATATAGAAAAAATTAGCCGGGCATGGTGGCACATGCCTGTAGTCCCAGCTACTCGGGAGACTGAGGCAGAAGGATCTCTTGAGCCCAGGAGTTTGAAGTTGCTGTGAGCTAGGCTGACGCCACGGCACTCACTCTAGCCCGGGCAACACATGGCCAATCTGTCGCAAAAAAAAAAAAAAAAAAAAGATGATGATAAGGATTAATGATTATTTGTAACATGTTGGGCCTGTAAAAGCTGAGCATTTATGTGAAATTTGTGTGCAAGATTGGCCTGATGCTCATCAAACTATTTTCCTTTGCTAGAGCACAGTTAAATTACATTTTCCAGCCCTTTTGGTTATAGGTGGGGTCATATGACTCATTCCCACCAATAAATTGTGAACAAAAGTGATGTCACATTGGTGTGAGGCAGGTAAGAGCTGCACCTCAATCTGTTTCCCTGTTCTGTTGACTGGATGTTACCATTTTGAATTTGAAGCCATGTATTACAGATGGCCAAGCCTCAGGTATTTACTGGGTCTATGAATGACTACACAAATTTTAACATTTTCTTGCCACCCCTGAGGACAATGTTGTTCTTTGTCATAAATGAGCAATGAACATTTATAATGTTAATACTCTAAGGTCTGAGGGTTGTATATTACATAGCTAATATTACTCACTCTGAGTAGTACATACTCAAAATATATAATAAAAAATAATCAAAAGTTGGGGGTTGCAGGGCTGAGGACTAAAAAAAAAAGGAAAAAAATAATCAAAAGTAATTGTGATACAAAGTAAGGTATAAAAAACAGAGGGTGTTAGGAGAAACCACTAAATTCTGGGAACTGAATACAACATTAGTTGCTTTAGAAGCAATAACAACTATACTAGGGAAAGGAAAAACCTAATGGGTACTGATAATAACAATTAGATATAATAGATTGTACTGGAGTCCAACAGTTAATCAGCATTGGTTGTCATAAACAGTGACCATAGAAAAAAATGTTTGCATGTTATGATTAAAGTGTTTCTTCAGCCAAATGTCTTAAAAGGAGACAGCTGATAAGGAAGATAAAAGTCCTTTTCTCTTAGGAGATGAATTTTCTAAATGATACTATTAATTATCATAAAATAATAATGAGGAATGCATAAATTTTTAACAGGACTGGCAGAACAGGTCAACATATCATTATTTTAGTACAATGGATTTTGTAATGCTGGTAAAACAAGATTTTAAGTGAATGGTATATATTTTGGCACTCAAGTTTAAAAACATAAAACCAATATGAATGATCAAACAAAAATCCTAATTAAAACCTTAATTAATTTGACAAAAATTTCTTTATTTATTGAGCATTTACTGGTCGTCAGACTCTATTAATCTGTGTGTGGGATATGAAAGTGGTGCCTACATGTACATTTTAATAAGTTTAACATGAAATGAATTTCAGCCTGATGGTGAGTGTCTCAGATTTGAATCTCCAAAGGAAAATAATCCTAATCCTATATCTTGATCAATAGTTAATAGATGGAAACTCAGATCTTGCAATCTTACCTAGTTTGATTTGTTATCCTTTTAGATTTACTTCTAGTAAGAATATTGCAAACCCCTATCAAGTATATATTACCAGAGCCATAAAGAATATTAAAACAATTAAACCTATAAGAAAAGTTAGGAACAAAATATTAGGTACAGTGAAGACATACATTTTTCGTGGTGATATTTTAAAATATGTTAAATGTAAGTGATATGATATTTTAATTCTTTTTGTATTATTTCTGCTATGTGTATTATTTGCTATTTAGGATGTTGTAAATGTTCAAAGGCACTCATTATAATAAATTTGTATTCTTCAATTTAAATTGTCTAGAGATTTTTAATAAATAAAATTTGTAGACAATGCTTATATGCTTAAGAAAATTTGGTTGTCAGTGTTTCATTCATTTGACGTGAATTTGTATTCCAAATCGAGGGAGATCTTGCAATATAATTATAGATTTAACTTCTTGCAACTCTACCTTTTAAAAAGTACTGAGTTAAAATAAATATGGAGTTCTTGCCTCATGCTGTATCAAGCAAATTATACTCAGGTATCAGAATTGTTCATTATTAAAGCTCTGTTTGGTAGGTTGTAGCTGAACTCAATTGGCATATTCTCCAAGAGGGGTTGCTTGAAAGAGTACAAAATTTAGGTGCAAAATGACTGGGACACTTTTCCTAAATTGGAATGGTCTATATCGTATTGTTTTAATTTCAGCTCTTGAATACTTCTCCTGAGGCAGAGGGCCTAGAACTGGGGTGGGGAAACCTTTTCATGTTGGAAGGCTACATGAATTTAGATGTAACCAAATAAGGCCACATTCAAGAAACTTCAATTAGATATATTTAAAAATGTACATTATTTTGTAAAAATCTAACTACTATGGACTTAATAATTTCAAAAATGAAAACTGTTTGTCAATTTTAAGTTAACACACCTTTTAATGACTTCGTTTTTCTGCTTTTTGTTGGAAAGCATTTAAATATTTGGTTGCAGCATGGAGATCTACAGTTTTCTGTTGATCCTCTAGATGGGTATCAGTCATTTGTGACCTTAAGGGCATCTTGATTTGGGTTAGGGAGGAGAATGTAGATTTGCAGAAATAAGTGGTTGAAAAGGAAGCATTTTTTGGGCATGTTGCTGAAGGCATGGGTATTCTACTGCATTTTTCCATATTTCAATTGGATCTTTCTTAGCATCAATAACTTTAAAATGTCATCTGAGAGCTCAATCAAGTCCATCTGTAGTTCTTTAGGTGCTATGGTGATAGCCACTAGGTGAGGCTGAAATGCTAATTTGAGTGTGATGTCATGATTCTCAAAGTCAGTGAAGCTTTCATTGTATTCTCCAATTAATAGGTCTATTAACAGCTGAGTATTCTTCAAATGATTCACATATATCATCCTGCTCGTCAGTGACCTTTGCTAACTGGGGAAAATGTTCATCTGTAATTTCCTTTTGAAGAAGTGTTTTGAAAAAAGATAGCTTTTTTCTAAATGCTTGGATTTTTTGCCACATGTAATAAATAGACTTAGTTTTATCTTGCAAAAAGATATTCAAGTCATTTTGATTCAACATGATATCACACAGAAATGCCTCATTCCTCTAGAAATCTTTCAATAATTTACATTGTTGACTCTGTTCTTCATAAAATTTAATGATCTGTTCTCGCAGAGATAAAATTTTGGCTAACATCTGTCCCTGTTTTAGCCAACGCACTTTAGAATGATACAGCAAATCCACACTGAATACCTCACATTCAATGTTAGCATGTTACAAAACTGACAATGCTATATTGCGTTTACATGAATATAGTTAACGATACTCAGAACTAGTTGCACAACGTCACTTAAAATAGTAGCTTTAGCATGAAGATTTTGCTAATGCAAAATACAATGAAAAGAAATTAGAGCATCTGGATCTTTTAATACTTTTTTTTTTTTGTCTGTGTAATAAGCCCTTCATGTTTTCCTGTCATGGAAGGACACACTCACTAAATTTACCAAATTCAGTCCAACCTCACAACATTTATCTTGGAAGTTGTTGAAGATATTTATTCCCCATGTTCTGTTGAGTGCCGAAAGCAAGTAACTCTTCATGCAAAGAAAATCTTCTACTGTGACCTGAATGAAGCATGAAACCTGAGCCAAGTCAGTAGCATCAGTTGATTCATCCAAAGCAACTGAGTAACATATATTACATATATTTTCCTTTTGAAGTATTGCATGAAGTTGTTCTGTTAAGTTGTAGGTTAATTCATGCTGCTGATCGGTTATAGTTCTCCTTGAAAGAGACAGTTGCTTGTACTTTGAAAGGTTATCTGGATCTAAGCATTCTACAACTTTGATAATGTATTCTTTCATAATTTCTACACCACTAAATGGCTTCCCTTTTTTCCCCATGTATGTAAGCTATGTTATAAGTTGCTTCAGTGACATTATTTCCAGGTCTTATGGCTGCTTAAGTGAATTATCTTTGCATTTGCTTTTCCTTTTAATTTCTGCAGTACAACCTTTCATGCCTCTTTCTCTAATTTAAAATATTCTTGGTCCTTATTAGTGTTATAATGCTGATGAGCATTGAATTTCTTTAATGTCGATATTGCAATATCACAAAGCAAGTAAATCATCTTATCTTTAGCAGAAACAAGATAATATTGCAATTCCCAATCCTCATTAAAAAATCTGTTTTCTTCCTTCAGCGTTCTCTTGGGTGACATGATGGGTTGTTAAGCAGACAGAATTAAAAAGTACTGTTGAACTCTGCAACTATTTACAAATTCCACTTCAAACAGAAACACAGTGCACCATTCTCAAAAACTATAACAGACTGGCGTACTTGACCCCCATAAACTTTCACCAAGCAGCCTTTTGCGGTAGTGGTACCAGTCAGGTGCGGGAAGTTACAACTAAATCCTGAGTGTAGCAGCCGTCAGTTTAGCCCTTATGGCTTACTAATGTTCTAATTGTGCTGGTCAATCTGGAGGATTATTTTGTTGATGTATTTTATTCTTTTGTATTTTAAATACCTTTATTTTTAAAATAAATTAAAAATATAAAATATGAACAAAAATGTATTAATAAAAATAAAAGGATTTGTTCCATAACATTTGGATTCAGTCAAAAGGCCACACTTAAAGACCTATAAGGCAACATGTGGCCTTAAGGCTGCAGGTTCCCCATCCCTGGCCTAGGAGCTGCACTCGAGATGCTGCAAGGACTCCTGATGCAATTACCATTTGGGTAAATGGTATATTACTTCACTTGTGTACTTGAAATGTAAGTAAACTGGGAACATTTTATGTTCTGTGAATCTTCTTTCTAATTTTCAATCCAGAACAAATTAAAATTGAGTCATTGTGTAACACACAGGGTTTATAATTAATGAATTAAACGAAGCAAAATATATATACACATACGTATTTTTCTTTCCTTCTGGAAAACGGTCATTGGGCATTAACAAATCCAAATATAGCTGTATGCTATTTTCCCAATTAAAAGTAACCCAAAGGGTTCTCCTCTTGTTAATAGCGGTTAGCCACAAGATACAAATATGAATTATTCTCTCTAAACCCTAGCCCATAAATGACTGTGGAAGGTATGGTATATGACATTTGTACCAATAATTAAACTTAATCAGTATCATTCTCTCTCTCTCTCTCTCTCTCTCCCCTCTTCTTATTTTCCCCTCTTTCTCTCACTTTTGTCTCTCTCATTCTTTTGGTTTTCCAGTCTGTCTCTATCCAGGCTACCAGGAATAAAACATTTAGCTGGACTTTTATCACAGGCAAATTATATTAGATATTGTTCCCTGCTCTTTATATGGATTAATGGTAAATGCTAATTGACTTCATTTCACTCTGCAGAGAAACAATAGTTCTATGGGATGGGAGTCTATTTCAATTGTAATTTACACATAATCCTCTAAATTAATTTTATAATTTAAAATCTTCTGGCTTCAACACAGGATTTAGTTAACTCGAGCTTCTATAATTGCAAAAATAAAATGTAAAATATTTGAAGATTATTATAGTGAAAATTCCAGTCTAATATGATTTCTATATAAATATGTCTGCCCATATGTAAAACTAAAAAAAAAAAGAAATTATCACATTGCATGATGAAAGGAAATATATGTACTTTTGTTAGGAGAGGAAAAAGAATTTTGCTGCTATTCAATTATAGAAGTCTCATGTATATTTTATATAAAGAACATGCCTATGTAATCTTCTTTATTATCCATTTCTTATACTGAGCTATATGAATGTTGAAATGTAATCCAGAAGAATGTCAGGATGTTAAACTAACATGGTTCTGGTATGAAGGTGAAAACAGAAGGTGAAACAGAAAACTTCGGAAAAGTTACGCTTTAAAAATCTTTCTCAAATACTGATTGTTTTAGCTTTTGGTCAAGAACTGCTTACAGCAGTAATCTCTCAAAATCAACATCTTGGTTAATATTGATATTCCGAGTGACTTTTGTACATTATTTGTTTTTCTTTTGAACAATAACCCTACGAAGTGAAACAGCTTGTAGCCCCTTTTAGAAAAATGAGTAAATTGAGGCACAGTAACATAACTTTCCCAAAGTCACCTAGCCAAGAAAATGTAGAGCTGAAGTTTAATCCCATTCTGGCTGCAGCACTGTTGCTTCAGATTACTGTGCTATAATGAATCATTAGCATCTGGGTAAGTGCATGTCCTGGTTTTTGATTGATGGGTGATCCCTGTGCTTTCACAGAGGCAAAGTAAATGAAGTCATAAAATCAGGAGCCTGCATTTGCTTCCAGGAATTGTCATCAACCCTCAACCTGAAGAATTGTTTCAAGAGGACCTGTGGACTAAGCCAAAACTAGTCTTAAGAAGTATTTTTATATTTATTCAGATAATTGGCTGAAACCCTCAATTTCCATGTCATAGATCTAATGGATAATTTAGTCTTCAAAATTTGAAAGCTAAGTATTAGACATTAGCTAGCTTAATTGAAATAGAAATTTATTAAGCCAACCAATTTAGGGCTGCCATAAAATGTTAGTTTTAAAGGGTTCTACCACCCTCCTAGGTTATTGAATAATTGACCTATTTGAATAAAATTATTTAGCATAGTCTTTTCCAAGACTATAGTTGAAATTATTATGTGGAGTTTTACAAGTGATAATGCTAGGCTATTTTCTTATTATTCATTTTCTTGTCAAACAATTACTTTTAACTAATTTTTTAAACAATTTGTAATCAGTACTACAGATTTTCTCCAATCATTACCTTTACTCATGTTGGTGAATTCCATTCCCCCTACCCCTTTTTTCTTCATTTTTAAATTACATCTTTGGAAAATCCATAGATTTTAATTTCTTTCAACTTTCATAAATTTCAGTCTAGCCTATTCAAAAATTTCAATCCCACTCTTAGCTGAAAGCTCTGTGACCTCCTCCTTTTCATCCATAGCCTGTTTAGACTGTGTTCACATGACATCAACTCAAA
Organism: Avahi laniger; assembly: GCA_963575035.1. NCBI lineage: Eukaryota > Metazoa > Chordata > Mammalia > Primates > Indriidae > Avahi > Avahi laniger. The sequence continues at coordinate 7,049 of CAUYSK010069552.1, forward strand.
GAAGTCATGCTCTGGGATAGTTCAATGCTTTCACTCCTTTCCTTTTCTTGTAGTCTACCCTTCTAACAAGCTGGATGGAGAAGAGGAATGGAGGAGGACTTTTCACTAACACTGGTCATCTGACACCATACTCCGTGCTACATGTTTCCAAATGCTGAGCTGCATGTGTGATTGCTGTGGGAAGACCACAGGGGGGCCTCCAACTGCACAGTTCACTGTCTTTGGAAATCGCCTGTGAGGAGACTTCTTCATCCTGCACTCCACCCCTCTCACTACCACAGTACTGTATACTTCACCCACAGGAACTTCCTCTCTAATCACTGGGGATATTGCAGCTTATTCCGTGGATGCCTCTCTGACCTAGTGTTGTTCTCTGAGCACAGGAGGCAAAGTGAAGTCTACTACATGGTAAGTTGTGAAATAAAGGATGCCATTTCCCCTTTCCTGGATGACCCCTCTCCCAGTCCTATAAGGGGTTCTCCTATATTCCTTTTATTTGCCTCGAAGAGAGCCCCTTTACTCGGCTCAAGTTTGGAAAGGGAAAAACTTTAGTCATTCTTTTCCCTGGTTAACATCTCACTATAGTTGTGCATATTTATGGCATGGTAAGGGAAAAGATAAGAGGAAGGAGAAGATTAAAATAATAGTTTGAGTTCAGCCATGTTCAAACATATTCCACAGGTCAATTCTGCCTCCCCTCTCTGCTTCTGCTATCACCAATTGATTGATATGTGATAAATTTTTGACCTTATATTAACTTTCAGGCCCATTTACTAGTTTTGGGACAACAGGTAAAGTTCTATTTGACATCATATGACATTGAGATATATATATAACTAAAATATAATATATATATAAATATTATTGGGGAGATGTTGGACAAAGGATACAAAATTTCAATTTGACAAGAGAAATAAGTTTAAGAGATCTGTTGTACATTGTGGTGACTATAGTTACTTATAATGTATTGTGCACATGAAAATTGCTAATAGAGTAGAATTTAAGTGTTCTCACCACACACACAAAAAAAGGATAAGTATCTAAGGTAATGTATATGTTAATTAGCTTGATATAGCAATTCCACAGTGTATGCATATATCAAAACATTATGATGTACCTGATAAATATATACAATTTTTATTTGTCAATTAAAAATAAATTTTTATTGGGTCATATAGTTATACATTCTATTTTTAATATAACATAGTGTTTTTTACATAATTAAATATTATTCCAAAGCAAATATCAAATATCTAATACTTTCTTATATGGATACATCATAAAATAACTAATCCATCACATATTTGTTGGACTCTTACAGAGTTTTTATTTCTTGCTATTATAAAGATGGTAGCAATGAAATTTTGTACTTAAATTTTTGAGTGTGTTTAACCACTTTCTTGTAAACATTTATTGCAATGGAATTACTGGGTCAAAGCATATTTATCTTGGAAAATTTTATTATGTATCTTATGGAATTATCCTCCAGAAATGTTGTACATTCTTACTAGCATTTATGAAGTTGCCCATTTTACCATTCAGGAATATATAACATTATACTTCTGAAAAGCATTTTTCAAGTTGAAAGGTAAAATAATATACTATCTTAATTTTAATTTCAATTTTCTTGATTAAAGGTAATATTAAATACTACTGATAGATCAAATACCTTTATAGTTCTTATCTTGTGAATTGTCTCTTTCCTTTGACCATTTTTCTGATTAACAAAAAATGTTTGCATTTTAATTGATGTTGGTATGCAACTTTTAATTATGCTCACTTAATATCATGAATATTATAGTTCATTTTTTTCTACATGCTGAGAAATGGGATAGATTATGAAAATCATTTTGAAATTCTACAAGAAGTCAATTATAAACCATTTAGATTTGTGACATTTTTGAACTTAATGTTTTAACATTTTCCCTAGATATTTCATAATTAATATTTTTCTTAATTTTTTATTTTTCTTATTCATATCTTGTGTACATATATTTTATATACTTAAATTTTATTAATATAGAGTTACATAAAATTTTCTGAAAATATTTTACAGCTTCTCCCTACTTCTTTTATCCATTTTTAAAATAATGGAAGCTACATACTTGTGTCATTTTTTCAAATGACAATTGCCAAATGGCTTTTCAGAAGGTTGTTTTTTGTTTTGTTTTGTTTTAGAGAATTAGTTAAAGAATTAATTTACCTAATCTTTTTAGTGTTCATTTGTAAGCTTACTACATTAGGTTGAGAAACTGTGGCTTATGTTAGGTTTTAGAACTTAGGGTATAACTTATGCATTGGGTATTTGAAAATAAATTCTTGTTTTTACACTAAAAATTTCATATATACTTTAAATTGCTCATTATATTATTTATATATTATTTCTGTGTATGTGGGTATATATTTTATTTATTTTAATTAATTAATTTAGAGGCGGGGATTTGAGCTGGACTTGAACTCCTGGGCTTAAGTGATCTTCCCACATCAGCTTCCTGAATAGCTGGGACTACAGGCCCACACCACAGCGCCTGGCTTTGTTTGTATGTTTTATCTATTAAATACTGACTGGTTACTTTGATTTTGTGTAATCATGATTCATATATTCATAAATTCTCATCTTTAATCTTGTTTAAATATTTTGCTTTGATTTCATATCAATATATTGCCACTTATGTTTTCTGTTTGCATTTGCTTAAATATCTCTGGCCATTTATTATAAATTTCTGTTATGTATATATTAATGGTGGTTTCTGTATATATTTTCTGACCAAATATGTATGTTTAATATTAAAGTTTAAGCATTATTACATTTTATTCAATATTATTAAATGCTTAATTTAATATTTAAAATGTATATGGTATTATTAAAACTGTTTTATATCTATAATATTGTTTTATATTTACTTCCTTGTAGACGTCAGAGATTATCATGATTTCTGTTTCCTTTGTAAACAATCTGATTCTTTTCCCTACCGTATGCTCTTGGCCTTCTCTTTTTTTCTTTGTAATTCAAAACTTGTGCTGGGATCTATCTATTTAATATATAAATCTTCTTCCATTAATGGTGAATAATCATAGTGAACTTCTTTAAAATGAATATAGGTTATATTTTTCCCTTTCTACTTTTTTTTTTAAATTCCTACAAAACTTTATTTATTTATGATTTGCTTTTATTTTTTAATTATTATATTTCTTTTAAATAAATACCTATAATTCTTTAATTAGAATTTTTTGTCCTATCCGTCCTCTCTGGAATTCTTGTATTTTATTTCATCTTGTTTTTCCTCTCCTTGTTGGAGATATCCCAAAACTGTTCTTCATGTCATTGATTAAAGTGTCTATTGATTCAAGTAAAACTTTTGTTTTTTAATATCTCCAATTTGGATTTCAGATGCAGTGCTTATATAATCAGATATTGTTTTAGGATGTGTGTGTGTGTGTGTGTGTGTGCACATGTTTTCAAAGGAAGGGATGTTTCATATTCTAGGCAACAAATAACTGTGTATTCCAATATAGCACAGATTAAATAGTTTTAGTCAATTTTATGTTGATATAAACTTGAACTTGGTGTCAGCAGCAGTCAATAAGGAAAGAGAACAATTGTTTTCTTTTTGATAGCTAGTTGATCATAATGAGTTTTTGCTTCTAAAATATTGTTTTCCCTCTAAAGTTTCTTTGAAGATTCAGCAGAATTCAAAATACTCAGAATTAAAGATCAAATTTCAAGCTATTGCCAACTTTTTGGCAGAATTGCCATCTCATGCAATTGACATAAAAATTGCAATCTGGAATTAATGCAGACTCGTGTCAGTACCAAAAACCTAATTCCTAGCCAGACATCATATAAAACTGAAATTTGCCTAGTCTTTGTTATTGTAATGTTGTACAGTGGCAGTACACATATATTCTGGACAATTTCTTCTTTTTTGCCCTCTTTGAGATACACCGTGGGGATAATAGGTAAAGATATGAGAGTCCAAATAGCAAACCAAATTGCTTATACAGAGATGCCTAGAAAGAAAGTCACTGTGCTTCCCCATCCATCAGAAGTGTCCAAACTATGTAAGGGAGCATAAAGGGGGAGAATGGAAGCACAATATAGAGGTGATAGATGTTAAGCTCTTTCCTGAGGCGTTTAGCAATTAAGATGATAAAACCATGTAGGCAGCATCAAGGACATTATTTTACATTATGGCGAGAGGGCAGGCATCCAGCACATTTAAAATATATATCTTAATTTAATTGCTTAGTAGAATAAGGCAAAGTGATAATTCAGCCCTGAATTATACAATTTGAATTGGAATTTCATTTACCAGGAACATTTTTTTTCTCTTTATTCTCATTCTTCAAACAACATCAAAATACTGTATATAAAGGTAAATCAATAATCTGATCTATGAGTCATCTAACTTAATGGATAGATGCTCCTGACCATTTAATCAAAGGTTATGACTCTTGGGCCAATAAATCATAATAATATTTCATAGTGTTCACAGCTATTTTCTCATGGAAGCAAGGCAAAATAATAAAATAATGTAATAGTTGTATTTAAACATTTTAACCCTATTCAATAGGATGGCATTTGAAGAATATCCTTGAAGGAAAAAAAACATGGCATTTTTGAAGGAATACCAAACAACCCAAAGTGTCTACATTTTAGAAAAATGGGGGTTGCTCCTTTTGATACCCCTTCAAACAACCATTGCATATAAATTCTAGGAGTGCTATACCTGAATATTTAAGATTCAAACAATTTTGAATTATCTTTAAATAAAAGATTGATTTTATAATTGTATTTTATTGCTTAGCTCTACAAAATTATAATTAGATACTCTGAGAGTAATTTTTAGGAAAATAATTTTAGGTCTTTAAAACCAGAAATATAACTTATATAGACTTCAACCGAAAATTTTGCTTTCCAAATTTTTTCTCTAAATATAATGTATTAATATTAATTATACACTATTGCATTAGTTATATTGCAATTATTGAATTCAATTGTACTTCAAAAGCTTAAATTGTAATTATATTTGCAGTATAAATATACTGCCTATAAGTATATTCTATGAATTATACATTAATTATAAAATATAGAATTAATATTCTAGCCAATAACTATTTTATGAGATCCAGTTTATTCTTTCTAAATTACACATAACATATTTAACATTAATAAAGTAATTTTGGTTTTGATTCTATTTGCTAATGTTTTCTGGGTTTTAATAAATGGCCCATAATTGTTTGAAGAAGAGATGTGAGATACTACTAGTTACCTTAAAGGGAAGGAGGCAAGGCTTTCAAGATGCTCAGCCACAGAATAAGGAGAGCTGAGTTCAGCCTGTCTTAATCCTACAACAGTGGCTAGTGAGGAAGTCTTTCGCACAAGGAAATTTAGAGTAGAGTGGCTGTTATACTGGGGGCATATATATGTAATTTTTGTTCTATTAATTTAACAATCTCATCTAGCCAGTTATATATATTTAAATTCAAGAAAACACATATTGATAATCAAATAAAGTTACCAGTTTTAGTAAAATTAAAAGCAATATTTTCATTATGAAGATACAAAATGGATAATTTTTAAATAATCAATTACAGTGATCTCATGACTAATAATCCTGAATTTAGGAATCCGGTAATTTTTAAAATCTGTTCATGATATTGCTGTATTAATATAATATTTAGTATTTAAGAAGAGAAAATAAATAACAAAGTTTGGAGACTGTTCCAGGAATCTTTATTATGATGCTCGTGAATGCCATCTAAAGGCATAAAGATTGATGAAGTTGAAATGAGAGCACGTGAGTATAACTGGATATATTTTTCACCAAATTTATGTAAAATGATTTCTCCAATGTGTATTTTGTGGGAAGATGCCAGTCTTCATTGTGGTTAGCCTTTCTTTTCACTTTCTTTGCTTAATAACACATATATCAGAGAACTGAAAATGTTCCTATCTACAAAGAGGAGAATAGCACATTGAATTTATATAAGGGGTCCCGGGAGGTTATATTTTATAGAGAAAATTCTGGATATTATCTATTTCTTCAGTGCTTTTAGAAGAGAACATTTTCCTCCCAAAGGAAAAAATTAAAAACATTTATTTTAGAAAAATAATTTTTACTATCATATATTCTATGATATTTTCTGTAATTTTCCAGCTGTACTGTAATTATTCAAATTTAGATTGAAAATGATTCTTTTTTAAATCACCAGTAACACAATCTTTTAAACTTATATAAAATTTAAAAATAATTAAAAATACAATCAGTAAAAAAAAAGTCTAGATTGTAGGGTGATATAAGTAATATAGAAAGCATGCATTATTTTGAACTGCATATTATAAAGAGGTAATATGGATGTGTCATTCCCTTTTTTTCCCAAAGTATCCTAGAGACTAGAGTAATGGGTCTAATAGTAAATCTAGCGGGAATGGTTTTATAGATTGTGAAATTGAGGTTCAACAATGTCAAGACAGAAGGTCATAGAACAAATCAATGGATCAGAAAGGACAGGAACTTGGAAATTTCTCTTACTCTCACTATTACTCAATAAAAATATGTTGAAAAGTGAGGTCAAATGCTGACAATTACCTGGTGAGTTAAGATTGCAGATGGCCAATATGTGTGTGTGTGTG